>JBAGKK010051225.1:0-10051 GCA_037177015.1 Euceroptres primus
ATATTGAAGCATCAATTTAGGGTAAAAGTAAATCATGAGGAATAAACTTGACTCTGCGCAAAGAACGACGAATATTCCGCGAGCCTGGAAGCGCGTTTAAACTAGCGAGCGAGGCGACCTTCGCGAGGTTAAACGATAACAGATCGCGAAGCGCGACGTTCAATAATATCGGAGCGCGTAGCGCGACGATTAATAATTCGAAACGCGTAGCGCGACTATTAATAGTATCGGAGCGCGAAGCGCGACGGCCACTCCGCGCGCCCTAGGCGCGCTCAAACTTACGAGCGAAGCGCGCGATGAGAATGTGCCCACGCCCCCGAAGGTGGCCGGGCAGATTTTTTTTATATTATAAATATCTTTTTCTTTTTTCTTCTTTTCTTTCAAATCCAAGCACACTTAGAATCATAACATAAGAATGAAATAGAAGAAGGGGAGAAAAAACGTTTATGAATCTCACTGGGCAAATGATCTGAAAACTTTTCAGGGCAATTCGCTATCGGAAGCCGATTCCTCATCGTCATCCGTCCAGTTTGAAGAAGCGTCCATCACGTAGTCTTCAAACTGTTGTGAGGGCCTGTGAGTGCTTACCGATTGGTGTCTTGCGTACTCAAGGTACCAGAGTACACTTGCAATGTGAGCACAGGTTTCCACAACCCTTGCACCAGTTTTGCATTGACAATACGAAACACCTACTGAATTTGGTCCTGCATTAATCTGGATCCACAGATTATAAACTTTTGAATACGTATTCCGGAATTGTATTTGTACTCTGAGTACAGATCTTTCTTGGCGATGCACAAGGAGTGAGTACATACCGTCGTTCGATAAGTGTTCGTCAGTATAAGATTTTACCTGCTTCAGCTTATAGACACCCAATGTTAAAGATGTTACTTTGTCCACAGTGAGTCTCGGGAAATCGGTAAGGGTATCATCTATTAAAGCCTCCCAGACTACCCGCTTCCTGGTACAACCATCATTTTCAATTCTCTCTTGAAAAACATATGGCTGCGATACCAGTTGCAGCATACGATTAGCAATTATTTCGTAATCTGGATTGTCTCTAGCTCGTGGGGTTCGGAAGGCATTATATAGAGTGCAAACTATCCGAACTTAGTCACGAATATATGGTACTTAACTGTTTGAGAAAACGTCATTAAGGGCTTTCCATGTTTTTATTAGTCCATTTACTGCTTCCACAACCCACCGTACTTTGGTGACAAGTCTCGATTCATTTACTTCGATTGCACTATGTTGTTTGCCTTCTTTTAAAAACTGTGGCATCATAGAAATAAAGCCTAGCTCTTCCAACAACGACAAGCAATTTCGGAAACCGCAATCAATTACAATGTCGTCATTTTCTTCTAACCATCTGCGCAGTTTGGCAGTATCGGATTGAAGCAAACTAGTGAAAATACTGGCATCATTATTTTTTCCATTTGCAAAATATGGGGCTAAACATCCAGAATGTAGCCAGTGGTCGTTACCAGCAGCATGGGCTTCAGCAAAGGTCTCCCTTTATGCGTGCGAAAAGTTTTTCTTTGGAAAGAATAATTGGAGCTCTTTTGAATGAACATATAAGTTCCAACGGCTACAAGAATAGCTACATCTTGGCCATTTTCAAAGAGGGTTTTTGTGATTCCTCTAGTATGCTTCTCGATAACTTCGTCACGTGAAATGTAATCTAAGCCGAGAAAATCTGAAACAAAAGACGTCATCAGACCATTCATTGCAGCCGCAATTTATCTACTGTATTTCCTTCTGTCTATTGCAAAGGGGATCTCTCTACGCCAAAATGTTTAGCACTACTCTTGATAAAGTTGCGTACTAGTCTTTCGTATTCGATCTTGTCTACCCTCTTTGCAATAGATAGAAGGAAAGTCGGTAGAGCAATTGCGGCTGCAAGGAATAGTCTAATAACGTCTTTTGTTCCAGACTTCCTTGGCTTAGATCCCATTTCACGTGATGAAGTTATAGAAAAGCATACTCGAGAAATCGCAAAAACCTCTTTGCAAATAGCCAAGATGTAGCTATTCTTGTAGCCGATGGAACTTATATGTTCATTCAAAAGAGCTGCAATTATTCTTTCTAAAGGAAAGCTTTTTTCGTGCATAAAGTTCACCTTTGGTGAAGCCCATGATGCTGGTAACGATCACTGGCTACATTCTAGATGTTTTAGGCCCATATTTTGCAAATGGAAAAAATCATGCCAGTGTTTTCTCTAGTTTGCTTCAATCCGATACCGCCAAACTGCGCAGATGGTTAGAAGAAAATGACGTCATTGTAATTAATCGCGGTTTTAGAGGTTGCCTGTCGCTATTGGAAGAGCTGGGCTTTGTTTCTAAGATGCCACACTTTCTAAAAGAAGGCAGGCAATATAGTGCAATCGAAGCAAATAAGTCGAAACTCGTCACCGAAATACGGTGGGTTGTGGAAGCAGTAAATGGGCATAATAAACACATGGAAAACCCTCAATGATGTTTTTCTAGACAGTCAAATACAATATATTGGTGACTACGTTCGGATAGTTTGCGCTCTATATAATGCCCTCCGACCTCCACGAGCTAATGACAATCCAGATGACGAAATAATTGCTAATCGTATGCTGCAATTGGTATCGCAACCAAGTATTTTCCAAGAGCGAGTTCAAAAGGAGGGTTCAGCAAGGAAGCGGGTAGTCTGGGAGGCTTTAACAGATGATATCCTTACCGATTTCCCGAGACTCATTGTGGACGAACTAACATTTTTGCACCGCCAAAAGAGATCTGTAATCGGAGTACAAATCCAATCCCGGCATACGTCTTCAAAAGTTTATAATCTATGGATCCAGATTAATGCAGGACCAAATCCGATAGGTGGTTGGTATTGTCAATGCAAAACTGGTGCAAGGGTTGTGGGAAGCTGTGCTCACATTGCAAGTGTACTGTGGTACCTTGGGTCCGCAAGACACCGAGCGGTCTATTTCATACTTTTTTGTATTTTAGTACAAGTATCATAACGACTTAAAAGAAAGAAGTAAAATGTCACGTTTCGAAAAGTTTGTGAACGGCGTCTGTCGAGCGAGAGTACAAATTCTACATTGACATTTCATCTCATTGGAAGATCTTGTATTGAGTCTTTTTTTGAATTGTGATAAATCTGGTACCACTGTTTCACGTAAACCATTCTTAATTTGATGTAAGTGGCCATTGCTCGTTTTACACAAATCATTTGGTAACCGTTCATCCTCAGCACTATATTCAAAGAAATCATTTATAAGAGCCTCCAGTTTTCCTTTCGGTACTATTTTTTTCGTTTCTGCACTGTGACGACGCTTTTTTTTGCAACAAATTAATAGTATATTGAGCAACAAGTGCGGGAAGTCGCCTATAATTGTTGTTCATACTATTTATTTTAATAAGTGCGTAATCAGTTATTAAAAATAATAGAGAATCGGCATTCCTCGATCCGGTTGTCGACGCGACGCATGCACAGTGCGAAAAGATACCCGAAGCGTTAAGAAATGTATTTCTTCCGTGAAAAAATCGATTACATGAAGTTGCACACACTGCAATAATGGTTTCATGGAGAATTTATCATTTTGCACTTGCTAAACAGACGTTCAAAGCAGAATTGGTTAGCACGTATAAAAGAAAAACAAATTTTCCCACGATTTTCATCGTGCGTTACGGTAACGTTCGGCATCGGGTAACGTGTATAAATAAAAACATCTGAATTGAAACAAGTGCGAATCGCGGAAAACCAAAGCATAGTTCTTCTTTACCATCACTTTTAATAAGTATTAAAATAATCAGTGAATGATGGGTTATATAACTCATCAGTTAAACTAGTATAACAAAAATCTCAAAACTAGTTCAATGACTCAATCGATATTTGTATGTATTTCATGGCGCATGGGAAAACTAAGACAAATAAAAACCGTTCGTGTAAAAGTTTTCATCTGTAGTTTGCATATTTCATAGAACGCAAAATCTTATTTCGGAGAGTTCAAATATTGATTCTTTAGAATCAAACCCTTCAAGAAAATCCCAGACTCCATTATTATTCATATGGAAAACTGACCACATATTCGTTATCAGCGGTCCTAAAAATCACAGAATACAAATATCTACAGGAACTATCATTTAATTACTTCCTTTAGGCTACTATTGTAGATCCGCCTTCTTGAATTTTGAAAATCTGATAACGGGTATGTAATCAGCGACCCCAAAAACCTTCATATACTAATTTTTACCACAATCAGCATTATTTTACCAAATTGGTCCGCCATATTGGATCCACCATCTTGAATTTTGAAAATCTAACAATGTATTCGTAATCATCGACCTCAAAAACCCTATATACACGTATTCTCATGGAAGTTCAGCTACTAGAAAAGTGCGAACTTCAAAAGTTTAAATAGCAAACCACCAGTTCTGCAAATTTAAATACTAAAATCGATTTTTTTCAAAAAGCTCCCATTCGCTGATTTTGGGTTTAAGCTTAAAATACTCCTGGAATGCCTAGGAATCAAATCCATCAAGAAAACCCCAGGTTGGGACAATTCGATTAAGACCCCTTTCAAGTACACCTCACATCATGTACTTGCAGAAGTCTGAAAACAATTCGTCAACAAAAAATCTCAATGGAATGACTGGTTTGAATTAGCCACTTTTTATTATAACACTAGCTTCCATGAAAGAATGCGTTGCATTCCGTATGAATTAGTTTTTGGTAAATTAGTCGGGCAACCATTCAGTGAACCTCCTGCAGAAAATGAAGAATTAGAAACCTACGATGATCAACTAAATTAATGACTTGTTTACACGAAATTAGGGCAATTGCTAGAAAACATTTAATCACAGCAAAAGTAAAATCCAAGCGATATTATGATAGGAAAATTAATCCACAAGAATTCAGTGTAGACGATTAAGTATTTGTATTAAGTGGACCAAAGCTTAAGAAATTTGATAATAATTATTCAGGACCTCATGAAGTTCTAGAAGTATTAGGAAAAGGCAATGTTAAAATTCAAGTTAATAATAGACCGAAAGCAATAACAAAATCTTTCATATTCTATTTCTCAATGGATCCCATTCACCGAAGAAGTATAGATATTTACTGAGACTTTCTTACTCGATATATTGACATGGTTTTGTTGTGGTCATTTTTGATTCAAAACAAAATTTTTAATTGACATGATTGCAAAATTCCTAGATGGATAAATAATCAAAAATCGTGGGCCATGTGTTTTTCACAATTTTTTATTCAGCCTACGACAAGCTCACCAAAGACTTTTTGCAGATCTTTTAGAAGAGGTATTCGAAAAATCTTCAATAAAATCAGTAAATAAAAATAAAAATAGTAATAGAATAAAAAAGAAAGCTCATATAATCAATGAAAGAGTAAATTTTTTCTTTTAAAAAAAAACTGAAAAACTCACTTTCTAGACATGGGATCCAGAAAGAAACTAGAAGTCATCTTAATGTTGCTCGTATTCTTGAGAACGAGATTTAAAGCAATCATCGGTTATGTCTGCGGCTCCAATCAGCTAAATTTAACAACACTGTCCCTTCTGGAGATAGGAGAATGTGACATACCTGAGCCAAAAGTAAAGGTAGAAACTGTCTATATGCAGTTAGTGCAAATCAGCAACTTCACTCTCACTAAGGTTGGGGAATGTAAAATTGAAATAAAATGGTAAATTTCTTATTGTGGATGAACTTTCACATATCCGCTGTCACAAAGGGTCAAAGTGAATACATACACGATATCGTACGAGAACAATGCGTGAAAAGAAAGACCAACTTAAGACTACAGTGTAAGCAGGTAAAGGCCTGTCTTAAAGTGGTCTTAAACTGATCTTTTCTGGTCCCCAGAAGACCACAGTCCTTTTGTATCCGCCGGTAGTTTAAACCCCCAATATCATATCATTATTAGGGTCATCACTTTCTTGTATGTTTCCATAGAAAGAAATGAAGAAATTGAGGGAGGGACAGAGTTGAAGTCTCTAGATCTCATAAATCAGCACAGCTTCTTTAGAACTTTCAGGTATAGCTAGACTGTTTATACAGACAGCTATCCTTATTTCAGAGAGAGAGAGAGAGAGAGAGAGAGATTAGTATCTATTTCAATTCCCTAAAAGTGGTGCAGGTATATGCTGAAGGGAAAAGACCAGAAAAAGACCAAACGTGGTTTGAAACTGGTCTTAAAATGGTATTAAGTTGGTCTTTCTTTTCACAAAGGATATCAAGAATGATATAGTTAGGTCCTAACATTCAAATATCGAATCTAAAGGTCAATCAAACCTCATATCATAGTGTATTATTAGCAGAAACACTAGCAATTAATGGAGATTGCTCTGGAACACAGTATGATCCTTTTGGTACTTGGAATAATGTCATTGTTCAAGGAGTAGTATTTGTTTTTGTATTTGTATTGGTAGGTAAGGGAGCCCGTGAGATCCCTCCCCCCCCTTGGCGCGCAGACTTAAAAATCCATTGTGCCACACCCGTGTTTTATTACTCGAAAATGACCAGCGACCAGCGTGCAATAGTCTCCTCGACATGGAGCCCCTTCGCACGGAAATCACCAATTCTTTTCCGAGCCTCTCAAAGTCGACTAGTGATTCCCAAGCAATAGTCCCCTCGACATGGAGCCCCTTTCCCTCCTGCTCGGAAGCCTGACGCGCTATCGCCTGAGCCACCGGGACTCTCAAGGAGTAGTAACAATCACATTAAAGGAATTTAATGCTTCAGTCAATTTAAATTCGGATAAAGTACATTTTCCATCTGGAATCGTGTGTTTACTTTTTGAAACGCACTGTACCGATATGGAAGGAGGACAAACTTTCTGGGAATCCTTACCACTAGTTATTTGCTAACTTAATAAATACGAAGTTTCATACGAAGGGTATGCAAATAAAACTCAAGAAAATAATACTGAAAAATCTGTATTCTTTAAATACACAAGATATAACATTTGAACTTGCACAAAGAGAGCTAAATCCGCGATGCAATCTGATTATGTTCAAAACAGAACACCTTTAGTTATTAATTGCAGAAGTCAGGTCAGGAAGCTCAATTTCTATAAAACAAAAAACCACTTGTTCAAAATATGGATCTCTTCACTTACGTTAAATCTAAATTTATGTATGGGGCATTATTGCTCAACTGCACAACCCCAAAAATCGTTCGGGCTTAAACTTTAGTAAAGTCCAGTCCTATTAGATGGTAGTATATAGGGAAAAAATTTTGTCGCTGGGACACATTTACCGATAGGAAGGGGGTGTAATTTTTTAGTTCTGTACGGGTACCATCTATTTCGATGATTTATACCTCTGTTAATATCAATAAAATCAATTTTTTGCCTCTACAATTTCGACAGGGTTTTTTACGTCCTTTCCATTGATCGTACGCATTTTTTGAAAAAATTAGTATTTGACATTCAAAAAACGAAATCAAAAATAAATTTGACTTTTTTCGAATTTAGGGTATTTTTCTATTATTTTTATCTGGAAAGAAAGCTTAGGTTGTTGCTTTTAAACACCTATAGATTTAAAAACGAGCAAATTGTTATTTATTTTTTAAAGTAAGCGTTAGGTAAGTTTTTTCGGTTATCATTTTTTTGCAACTCATTTAAAATCAATAAAAAGAAATGTTCTCACTACAACTTGGGTAGGGTTTTTCATGCTCTTTCAGGCATTTGTTGAAAAAATAAATGTTTGACCTCCAAAAATGGAGGACAAAGCATTTGTTGAAGAAATAATTGTTTTAACCTTCATTTTTGAAGGTCAAACATTTATTTTTTCGTTAAATGCTTATGATCACAAGAAAGGGCATGAAAACCCCTACTAAAGCTGTAGTGAGAACATTTATTTTTATTGATCTTAAATGAATCATAAATCATTTTAAAAAATGAGAGCCGAAAAAACTTAGATAACACTTATTTTCAAAAATAAGTAACAATTTATCCATTTTTAAACCTTGCCTTTAAACACCTATAGGTTTGAAAGGCAACAACCTAAGCTTTCTTTCTAGATAAAAAGAAACAAAAGAAAAATACCCCAAATTCGAAAAAAGTCAAATTTATTTTTGATTTTGATTTTGAAGGTCAAATACTTATTTTTCTAAAAAATGCATACGATCAATGAAAAGGCCGTGAGAAAACCTTATCGAAATTGTAGAGGCAAAAAATTGATTTTATTGATAATAACATAATAATAATACATACATAATAATAACATACATCATCGAAATAGATGGTACCCGTAGAGAACTAAAAAATTACACCCCCTCCCTATCGGTAAATATGTGTTCCAGCGACAAAATGTTTTTCCGTAAAATACCATCCAATAGGACTGTACTTTAGCCAAGTTAAATTGCGATCGAGTCCGATTGATTTTTGGGATCGGGCAATTGAGAAATAACGCCCCGTATATAGAAAGACACATTCGCCCTCAAATAAACAGACTTTATTATGATGTTCTAGTTAAAAAAATGTTCAACTTGAACAACATGTTTTTAAAAACGCGCTATTGTTAGCTACTCAAACTCCTGATGAGTTTCAATATAATTTAATGCAAGGAACAGGATTCATGTCCATAATCGCCGGGGAGGTAGCGCACATAATTAAATGTATTCCAGTAGTAGTTAAATATCGTCAAACTGAAGAATGTACAGTTAGTGCTGTATTAATTGACATCATAATTATTATTATTAGGGCCATAAAACTTGTAATTAATACTATAATTTATGGTTACGCCCTATATACCGTCTTTGGATAGTCCTTTCTTTTACAAGGATCTGTTTGGGACTCTGTCACTGATTTATTGTTACATTCAGGTAAACGGAACACAAACAAAAGGAAAACCGAAAAGGAAAACGTTGAACCCACCTCTCCACAAGTCCCTGTTGAAAAAGGTAACGAGAAAGATACAACACAAACAAATATTTACTCACTATTATCAAAACCAAATAGTACTTTTCATTTCTAAAGCATGAATGCTGCAACACCTGTTGAAAAACTCAATTTAATTTATAAAAAAAAGGGAGAGAAGCAGAAATTAGTTACAACCGTTCTCAAAGTCTCAAAATTCATTTTAGTGGTTGGTCATACCCAATTTTAAGGTAAGGTCCAGAGACAGCGATTTGTTAAAGAATTAAAGTTCTTAAAAAATTTAGAATAAAAATTCTGGCTAGAGATATCGCTAGCAGATATTTTTCTGATACTCCCTATCATCGGTGAGTCTCGAGATTTATTTTAGGGATTGACAAAGCCAAAATTTTGAGATAAAGGTTTAAAAAATTTTTAATGGAAATTCGGGCTCGAGATATCGTTTCCAAATTTTTTTTCGATACAGGCTTACCATCGACGAGTTTAGGAATTTATTTTAGGGATTGATAAAACCCCAATTTTGAGAAAAAGTCGAGGGAAGACGGTTTCTGAGAAAACAAAGTGCTTAACAAACTTATTATTAAAATTCTGGCAAGTTTTTCGCTTCGAGATACCTGCTTGTGACACCTGCATCATCGACGAGCTTGAAATTCATTTTGGGGGTTGTTCTAATTCAATCAGCTGAAATGCACCATTTCCATCTGTATTTCCTGATGGGTATTTCTTCTAGGATCGATCTACGAAAAAGAACAACGGAAATCAATTATTTCAATCTGAAATATTGTGTTATTTATTACAATTATTAATAAGTAATTAATGTTTAAATTATTACTCCCGACACTGTCAGTAATAAATATGCAAACCACAAATCATTTCTTTGGTAATCAATAATCAAAAACATATCCTGTCTATTCATGGCATACCTGTTTATGCCGCAAATAAGAGTTAAAAGCAATTCACTCCCTAGCGGACCGAATGAACGAAAAGGATACGCTACAGGGTACCCTTATAGTATTCACCTTCCGTATCATGCATAAAAAACTCAAAAACCATAAAAGCTATTTAATTTCTTTTTTTTTTAAATTAAAGGTCACTAAAAGAGATACGGCGAGAATATTCGTTAGTTTCAGTATCGCTCGAACTGTCGTAGAGAGCACACGTAAATCGAAATGTCTGCTGC
>JBAGKK010051236.1:0-10050 GCA_037177015.1 Euceroptres primus
GAAATTGATCACCCCCCCCCC
Organism: Euceroptres primus; assembly: GCA_037177015.1. Taxonomy (NCBI): domain Eukaryota; kingdom Metazoa; phylum Arthropoda; class Insecta; order Hymenoptera; family Figitidae; genus Euceroptres; species Euceroptres primus. Next base: position 22 of record JBAGKK010051236.1, read on the forward strand.
CCATATCCAAAACTGATGGCCAGTAAAAATATCGTACCAGGCCGGAAAAGTCAGCTTATAGTTTCTAGTTTAATGCGACGAGCCTTTTGTCAGGAAAAAACATGGCTGGCCTGAAATGGCCCCATGAAGCAAGGGATAGTAGAAAAAAAATCGTTATTTCGTATTTTTAGAGTTTTCTTGTGGTCTTTAATGAACTTGTGTGAGATGAATTCTATATATTTTTTCGAGATCTATAAGATGCGCTAATTATTTTATCAAGAAAGTGCGAGTTTCATTGAGATAATCGCAAAAAATCGGTTTATTTTGCATAATTTTAGGTTAGGTCCAGTTTTTGGCTGTAATCAGCAGGCTCTGGGGTACCAAACTAATTTTTTCTTAAAAGTTCATACAAAAAAAAACATTTTCCCGCCTGGTAATCAAAAACGCGTTCTGTGGGCTCAGGATATGATTTTCTCTAAATAAAAATAACCGAAAGATCGCTGTTCAGTGGTAATGAGACGTTTTTAGTTTCATCATTTTGGAAGGTTTGAGCTCCGAAACAATATGCCAAGGTGGTTTTTTCCAAATACACACTTATACAGGATGTACACTGTACAGGATGATCGCTAACCCCTTTTAATAACAAGACGAGGCAGTTTTTTCTTGTTCGCGAGAAACGTGATGCAAGTCGACCTCTAGGTAAGCATCCGTTCTTTGGTTCGAAAAAATACGCTATGTAGGCATGGTTTGAGGACATAGTGGCCATTAACAGGTTTATATTCATTAATTTGGTTAATTATCTTCCGAAAAAATAAGAATGATTCACATAATATTATAAGTACATTGATGGGCATCAACCTGAACCATTCTCCTATCATTTTTCACTTTTATCTTAGGAGTTCCATTCTTACAGGAATTTTTTCGCAATCATGTCGAGTGTGAATTTAAATGCTGGTTGCCATTAGCAACGGCTAATGCTTTTTCACATAACAAGATGTATATAAGTATAATAAGTAACACATAAATATATATAATATATATTTATAAGTTAATATTTATAAGTATAATAAGTAACACAAGATGTATAATAAGTAACACAACTTACTGTGACGCTTAGACTACTGATACCTAAGCTCCATCCAAAGTGAGTAATTATATTCAAGGAACATTTTACAATAATATAGATTCTTTCATTATTTGCTGAAGTTTATATTCCAGTGACACCGAGTAAGTATATAATATCTGAAACAGCTATATCACATTCCACGCTCGAGAAAATGTTATTGGTTGAAGTGCGCTACGACAAATTTTATTCGGTTTCCATTGTATTTGCGTTAAAGTTTAAAATAAGATCTAACTTGCAAAAAAGTTCATGAATTACGAGAGTCTGCATAAATAAGCCAATCCTCAAGATGAATTCTCCTAATCTTCTTTCTCCTTTAATCGATTTCAAGTTGATCTGGATGTGGACCGATTCCGCAGAATTATTAAAATTGCACCCAATTTTCGAATCGGAGCTTGAAAATCACCCAATTTTCGAATCGTAGTTGTAAATCCCAGAAACTTTTGATTTGTGTATCAATTTTACATATTTAAATCCTCCTTTAGATTGCTATAAACAACAGATACACGTATCAAATGTAAGGTTACTCAAATGTTGTGCTCCTCACAGAAACAAAACGGCCTCCACTCAAAGTTTTGTCACTAAATTCTCTAAATTTTCATATCTCGCGCTTTCGGCGAATCTTAAATCTGAGAAATTGAAAATTATACCGTTCCTACATAAAAATGTAAAAAAATCTAGGTATTATAGAAGTATGTGCAGTCAAAGGTATTTATTAACACATATGCTTCATTAAAAAAAGGTGAGCGAAACTACTTTCGAGAATAAACAATTCCTACTAGCACATCCACAATATAGAGTTATAAACACGCTTTTCACGTTAGAAGATATGTTAAGTCACTGCTGTGAATTCGCTAAGTCCGTAGTATAAAAGAAATGTTTATTATTATGGAAAATCAGTTTAACTGTTATACAGGTATGAATATCAGGAATCTGCAGTGTAGAATCAATGTTCAACGTATTTGTGTTCTTTTTTATGATGAAAATAATTAGTAAACATGTCAAGCAATATAATTATTGTTTGCGATTTTGAAACAAGAAACCTAGTTATTTAGGATAATTGTTTGAACAATGAACACAAAATTATCTTTTCTCGATTTGAAGGAAATTATATCATAATGTCTAGATAATTTTAAAATGAAAACATTCTATAACATTTTTTGCCTCTTTATCGAACTATTCATCGAAAAAATCAACAAAGTTGAATTTCTCAAAAGTTTGTTGATTTCTCCAGGGTGATTTCGACATTTTAGCAAAAAACACTATGGGACATTTTTGTCTTAAATTATCTAAAGATTATGATAACAAATCTTGAGCCTAAGAAAAACGATTTTTCTATCGTTTAAACAATTATTATAATCTTTGGAGCGTTTTTATAAAAGAGGAGGAAAATTGTGCAATAAGTTTCGTATGTGTATATAGAAACCACAGAATATATTTGTAAGGTGTGCTAAAAAAAATCTCTTGATCATTTTCTACCTCTAAAAATCAAAAGTATTTAGAATCTGCGTATATCTGCTTCAAAAAGTATTTATTATAAATGTTCCATTTGCAACCTTCTGACACTAAAAGTGTTCTGTGCTCAAGGTCATTTACTGAAACAATAAACCGGATTGTCCATTTTGTAAGCTAATTCAATTTATCATGCCTTCCTGTAATGCTCTGCATCGTAAGACTGTAATCCTTAGTCTTTGATTTCGATGTTTATGTCAGGATGGCTGAATGTTTCCTCGAGCTTTAAAATTATCGCTGCTATGAATAATTACCCAAGCAATTTATTTTCAGTACATCTGTGTTCGTCAAGATGATGGTAAAAATAACACCGCTGAGATAGCTCGTTTTGATCGATGTGTAAATCCCTATAAAAGAAAAAGTCACAAAGGGAAGCATTTAAGAACAATATCCAAATTACTTCGTCTAAAATTTCCCAATATTCCAAAAAAATTAAAAGTGTGCTCAAATTGTCGACAACAGAAAGATGTACAAGCGTCACCTCCTGATTTACATTCCGAGATAAATGAAGGATATGATGAAAACATGGAGCAGACTGAGGTTTCCACGCCCGAGAATACAGGTGCTTCAGTGAATGAATCTGAATACAAATCGGTAAGAGAACTTGAATTGGAAGACTTACTTTCAGGAAATAAATATAAATTTTCGGGTCTCGAAAATAATGACCCTCTGAAATTGAGGATATTGACAATAGCACCGCAATCGTGAAGTGTCAGAAAAGTAATAAAAGAATTTGGTACTACGTATATAAAAAATAGACGACTTTTATCATAGCGATATGAACAGTAGAGTAATGGCTGGAAGAAAAGGCATAGTCTCTATGCAAGTAGATGAAGAACGCACAGCAGTTCAGAAACGCCTCTTGTAACTTGATCTAAGATGTTATACCAATGTATATAAAATATATACCAATACCAATGTACACCATTCCTTCAACGATAATTATCCTGAAAATTCCGTTAGTCTGAGTACCTTTGCGAAACTTTGAACAAAAAATTTTTTACTTGCGGGTGCTAAAGGTACGCATTACGTTTGCGTATGTACTATGTACGAGAATGCTAAAATGATGATAGAAGCTATAAATCTATCTAAATTGACAGATAATAAGTGACAGATAATATTTGTTTGTTTAAAGGATCTACTTAAAGAGAAGTCCATATATGAAGTGGAATTTAGTACACGGACAGGAACCGACAGATCGACGTTACAAACGCAGACTCTTTCGGCAGATGATTTCATCGAAGAACTCTGTAGCAAAATTGAAATTCTGAAACCGCATTCTTACATTGCCAGGGAATAATCCAAATTCTATTCAGAAATAAAATTACTAATTTCAGAAAACGAAGTGATTGTGGCATTCGATTTCTCCGAAAATTATGCATTTGTTGTTCAGAATGCATTGCAAGCTTTTCATTTTAACATCAATGTACAGTTTTTACCGTGATCTTCTATTACAAATGTGGCGATGAGGTAAAGCATGTGAGCTGTTTATTTTTGTCGAAAAGTCTGAAGCATGATACGGCTGCAGTTTACACAATACAAACTCAGCTGATTCCTGAAATAAAAAAATATCTTCCCAAGGTCAAAAAAATTATTTATCTAACAGACTGTGCGAAACAACACTTCAAGAAAAAATACCAGATGCCGAACTTGATGAATCACGAGCCGGATTATGGAACTAAGGCTACGTGGAATCTCATAAAGGAGATCTCACTTAATCACAGATTTCAGCCGGATCGGGAATGCATTATATTTAAATTTCGAAGAATAGTGTGTGCACCGGCCTCGTTATTTGCTCGTTCTCTTATATTGTGGATGGATCGTCCGACTATCTGATGATTGAGACAGAGAGAGAGAGAGAGAGAGAGAGAGCGCATTTCAATTTTTCACGTTCAAATTCAAACTTTACATCATCGCGAACAAATTCCCAGAAGAATATCTTTTTAATAATAAGAAACAATGATAGAGGAACTGTGCAAATTAATGTGTATTAATATACACTAGGTACAGAACATAATGCGACTACTGTTTGAATTTCCGCTAAAATCGTAAAATTTCTTTGCTATTCTCTCGAAATTACGCAATTTATGAGGTCAAAAACGGTACAGCGTCAATGGGCAACAGCTACCCAATCAGCTAGCCATTCCTGACCTCACGCATTTCGTAATTTGGACAAAATTATAAAAGTCGCGTAGTGGTTTCCGCCTAGTGTACTTATAATATTATCAAAATTATTCTTATTTTCTCGAAAGATAATTGACGACTATAAATCTGTTCATGACCACTATGTCCTCAAACCATACTATGCCTACATAGCGTATTTTTTCGAACCAAAGAACGGATGTTTACCTCGAGGTTGACCTGCATCACGTTTTTCGCAAACAATAAAAAACTGCCTCTTCTTGTTATTAAAAGAGGTTAGCGATCATCCTGTACTTCCTGTACAAGTGTGTGTTTGGAAAAAACCACCTTGGCATATTGTTTTAGAGCTCAAACCTTCCAAAATGAAGAAACTGAAAACGTCTCATTACCCCTGAACAGCGATCTTTCGGTTATTTTTATTTAGAGAAAATCATATCCTGGGCCCACAGAACGCGTTTTTGATTACCAGGCGTGAAAATGTTTGTTTTTGCATGAACTTTTAAGAAAAAATTAGTCTGGTACCCCAGAGCCTGCTGATTACGGCCAAAAACTGGACCTAACCTGAAATTATGCAAAATAAACCGGTTTTTTGCGATTATTTCACTGAAACTCGCACTTTCTTGATAAAATAAATAGCGCATCTTATAGATCTCGAAAAAATATATCGAATTTAAGTGACACAAGTCATTAAAGACCACAACAAAACTCCAAAAATACGAAATAACGATTTTTTTCCTACTATCCCTCGCTTCATGGGGCCATTTCATTTCAGCCATGTTTTTTCCTGACAAAAGGCCACTCGACGCATAAAACTAGTAACTATAAGCTGATTTTTCCGGCCTGATACGATATTTTTACTGGCCATCATTTTTGGATAGAGGGGGGGGGTGATCGATTTCAGAAAGAATGCCCCATATATTATATCATTCGATATCATTTGTTTATTTTATAAACAAATTTTATAAACAAATATAAGTTCAAAGTAGAGTAATGGTTTACGTGAATTTCGGTGAGAGTAGCTGGAATAAATTTCGTTTTAAATCTACTTTTTAGTTTTTTAAGTAATTCAAAATATACCGCCAATTAGTCCAGTCCATTTAGAAAAATTTGTATAGGTGACCCAAAAGTTTTGGGTAGATTTTTTCTTTTTGTGCTCATTCGAAAGGGGCTCAAATGGACACCTTAACCCTGGATTTGCGCATTGTCCAAGTTGCCCTTTTCGCCGCCATCTTGGGTAAGATTTTTCTTTAATCGCTCATATCTCATGCGATAATCAACTGCCAGTGATGAGATTGTAATCAGTAAATTCGTCACAATTTTCTCCTTTATTAAGTTTATGTAAACTTTTCCTCTCTGATTCACTGGAAAAAAGTTATAAGCGTCCGAAGTTGAAAGTTCTCTGCCCAAAGTACTTTCGTTCGGCTTTTCCGCTCGCAGCTCTTTCCCAATGCATTTGAGACCTTACACACACATAATTACATTTGAAGTAGACTCAATTTCACGCATTTTGAAAAAAAATTTATCTCGATCCGTCAATTCCTTGCCCGGCAATCCACGCTCAAAGTTGCGCTGTCCGATTTCGAGGACTCTTATACTCACGATTTGCGCTGTATTTCTCGCTCTTTTTATTAACGAAACGATAATCTATTGTAAATAATGACACATTTCTATGATATGCCCTAATTACAGTCTGTTCAACAAAAAAGAAATCGCGATTTTTGGTAAGCAATAAAAGCTATTTAATTTCTCTTTTTTAAAAATTAAAGGTCACTAAAGGAGCTACAATCCAGCGAACCGTTTTCGAACCGAACAGTTTTCGTAAGCCATAAAAGCTATTTAATTTCTCTTTTTTAAAAATTAAAGGTCACTAAAAGAGCCACAATCCAGCAAACCGTAAAACACCCCATAAAAATTCATGTTTGGGGATGCTTTTCCAAGGGTGGTTTTGGTTGTTTAGGGCTTTTTACGGAGAATTTGAATGCTCAAAAAATGATCCAAATTTATCAGCGTGGTCTTTTGAGATCAGTTAAGAAATTATTTAGAGCTCAAAGTAAAGATTGGGTCTTTAAAAAAGATAACGACCCTAAACATCGCAGTCGCCTCTGTATCTCGTGGAAACTGGAAAATGGCATCGAGATAATGGATTGGGCTTCACAGTCTCCCGATATTGGAGAAATATGGAGTTCACTTCCCATTGAATACGCCGAATCCCTTGTTGAAAGCATGCCTAAGAGGTGCCAAGCTATTTTGGACAGTTATGGAGATTGGATGACGTATTAAGTAAGTTCGCCGTAGCCCTTTTAGTGACCTTCGATTTAAAAAAAAAGAAAAATTAAATATCTTTTATGGTCGCGATTCCTTTTTTATTGAACATACTGTATGCCCGTCTTTTTTATTTTGAGACATTAAAGGTACATTGTAAAGGGTTTTTTGGGTGATAAATAACGACTCGCGTTATTTCCGTGTAAGATTTTTTTATTTTTGTTTGACATTTTCTTAACTCTTTTCCACACCACCTCCGAGGTAGAGTTAACGGCGCATTTTTTTACTGTCGTTTCCTTAAGAGGCTTAATCCATACTTTTTTCGATCTTAGAATTTTTTCATTCCTTTTTATTTGCCTTCGAATTTGCCGTAGAATGACCTCCATTTGAGGGCGAGATAAAGGATCTGCACATGTGTTAAGAATCTACCCGAATTTTATTTTTAATTATTTAATAATTAGTCTCTCTTCAAAGGGAGAGATATGGGTTAGATTCCTAATAAAGTTTATGCTGGTGTTTTTTAATAATAACAGAAAACACCTTTTACAAAAATTATAATAGTCGCGCCAAGAACGTTTTAATTAAGAGAGTAACGTCTGGAGATCCTTCGCATCAAAGGGCGAATTTGCGACTCACTTCGGTTTCACATAACGTGCCGAGACAGAAGGAATTTAATGAGTCATACAGATAAGCGCTGAAATCTAAATTTAACTTATTGATTACTTCTAGAAGTAAACGCACGTGTTCAATTTGCGTACACTGTCATTTTAAGTAATATTAAATTTACTCGAAATTAAAAAACTATATTAAGCGTTAACAAAATGGATCAGAGTACCATAATCTTTCTTCCACTTTCGTGCTTTTAAAAATTTGCCATTTAACATGTACCTTTTGCAATTTTAATATTTCAATACATATTTGAATCTTTCAAACTTTAATTAATAATCATTATTTTTAAAATTAAAATTTAGCATATACCTTTTTAATTAAAATTAATTATATTAATTTAAATTAAAATTTAGCATATACCTTTTTAATTAAAATTAAAATTTAGCATATGCAAATACAAATACAAATATACAAATTTAGCACTTTAAAACTTCCGATTCTTGAATTCGTCGAAAATAAAACTTTAAATTTCGGAGTTGATGAAAAATGTATAAAGCATAGTCTTGTTTCTTTCTTTCTTTCTTTCTTTCTCCCACAATAATGCCTGTATCCCACCAGAGCAAGTACATCCACGAAAAGAAAGGCAAGAGAAATGACCCCGACATGAGACGACGACAACGGCAACGACAATAAAATAGACAACGAAAATTAAGAGCAAATTGACTAAAAATCCGAAGGCAAATAAAAAGGAATGAAAAATTTCTAAGATCGAAAAAATTGTGGATTAGGCCTCTTGTGGAAATCACAATAAAAAAAAAACGCGCCGTTAACTTTACCTCGGAGGTGATGTGGAAAAATAAAAAAATCTTACATGGAAATAACGCGAGTCGTTATTTATTACCCAGAGAAACCCTTTACAATGTATCTTCAATATCTCAAAATAAAAAAAACGGGCATAATTAGGGCATATCATAGAAATATGTCGTTATTCACAATATATTATCGTTTCGTTAATTAAAAAAAGCGAGAAATACAGCGCAAATCGTGAGTATAAGAGTCCTCGAAATCGGACAGCGCAACTTTAAGCGTGAATTTCCGGGCGAGGAATTGACGAATCGAAATCAATTTTTTTTCAAAATGTGTGAAATTGAGTCCACTTCAAATGCCATTACGTATATAATGGCAACTTCGGACGCTTATAAGAATGAAGGAATGAAGGAAGCAAAAAACAGCAGGAAAAAGAATGGTAACCTTAGGGAGGTGATGGGGAGAGTTAAAGAACGGGAATGGTGATTGATACAGAGGAAAAGAGAGGAAACAAGGGATAACGTGATTATACGAGGGTTGCAGGAGAAGAAGAATCTGAAGAGCAAAGCAAAAGAATACTTAAGACAGGTGGCGGTGGAAGAAGTAGAGATTGAGAACCCCAGAAGAATTGGGCGAAAAACGGAGGGAAAAGAAGTAATGGTAGTAGTGAAATTGAGAAGACACGAGCAGAAGAAAGTACTAATGAAAAAACAAAATAAAAAACATATCTCATGGAATGAGATATGTCATTTTCAGAGTAGTTTTTTGTGCTGAATACGAATATGACCTCCATTTCTCTGTAGCACGTCAGGTTTTCCAGATTTTTTGGAACAAAATTTTTTTGAAAAATTACAAATCAGGAGATAGAATGTTGTAAAAAAATTTTTCAGTTAATATCAATTTATGACTTTAATGCATTTTTTAATTCAAAATCCAACGGCGGGCTTGTTTCTGTGATATCTTATACGGTTGCCGAGATAATCTAGAAAAACTGATGAAAAACACGAAAAAAAGTGGTTTTACAAATAACTGCATATCGAGCTGAAAAATTCTTTTTCCTACTGTTCCTGGAGTCATTCTCTTCGTTTTTTAATGCCGACGAAATTTAAGAAAAAATTAGGGTTCAGGCTATAACCGTTCGAAAGATAGGGTGGCAGGGTGGCATGATGGCAGAGAAGTTGTCTCTTTCTTCGGAGTTGCCAATTTGACGGCTTACACGTATTTGAAGCGAATCATTGTACTGTATCTAGTATTTCATTGTACTATAATCTTCAATATCTGCAAATTTCACATTATTCACGAGGTTTATCATTTTCTTAGTGTTAACAGTATTCAATTCTTTGGATTCTTGGGCAGGTTTTAATCACGCAGGCGTCACACGGGCGCTGTATACGGGATATAATGGTCGGGGGAGAGTGTACATAGCGCATGCGCTACTCCACTCTACTATAGCGCATGCGCAACCCCCCTCTAGTACGTCACAAGCAACAGCTCTGAGCTCTCCTACGTATCGTGCTTCGTGCTGTTTTTATTTCATGCTAGACCTCTGCGGAGTCACATGTATGCTACCTATACTCTAGGACTAGAACTCATTC
>JBAGKK010051247.1:0-10050 GCA_037177015.1 Euceroptres primus
GGATAGCGTTTTCTAGAAATTACACAACGCTCTGACGCGACGCACTTGAAAGGATGAAGTAAGGTCGGTGCCGTATTACGGTATCACGTTTCGTGGTGCTATTTATTCGCGATTATGTGATTCACCGACTTTCCGATCGCATACGGTGAAGACTTATAAGTTATTCGAGGTCGCCATGAGGACAGCGACTTCATCCACTAGAACAGGTAAAATCTTTCATGATAATCATTCTAGTTTTAGGTTTTTAATGCGCAATGCCACTCTTTTATTACTATTTACTTCTAATTTTTAGAAAAGAATACTTAATTGCTTATGGCCTTGCCCAGAAAAATTTTGCATTCAACTTCCACGTTAATAAACTTTCCTGCAGTGCAAATTTTCAAAAAATTGTGACAAAACTGATGTAAATGGTAGAAATTTTAATAAACAAAATAATTAATAAAAGATCTCAAAAACGTACAATGTAAAATAATTTTATGACTTAATTACGCTAAGTATTTCAAAATGCATCAATTTAAGAACTTGACAAGCAGAATAAAAATGTAACCTCGCAATGAACAATAATTGTCTATTTGGAATCAATGCGGATTAAAAAACGTAGCATCCAAGATAAATCCACCGAAAGGTAAGGTGAAAATTGTAAAAATTGCACTTTTCGATAATTTTCCTGATCTGTGAAGTGATCGAACTAATGGCAAAAATTATGAAAACTTAACCTCCAAATTTTCTACTTGAGAAGTGCAAAATATGTTTTAATAAGCTTTGAGAATCACTGCATTTAGTTACACGAAACTGCACAAAGGGAAGCCACATTTTCAACTATTGCGAGTTGGACAATCGCGAGGTTTTACTGCATTTTAAATTCATTTTGTATTCGTTGAATTATTCTTTTTAATTCACCTTGTATTCTTATTTTGTATTCTTTGAATTCTTTTTTTGAATTAAAATGGGAATTTATGATTCGTATTTTGAATTCTTTAAATTCTTTTGAATTCTTGAATTCAGATGTACATCAAAATTGCTAGTGATCAACCCCTCAACAAAATACATCAAGTAAGGGTGTGCAAAAAGCTCGAAACTTCGAGTCGAGTCGACTTTTTCCGAGTCGAGTCGAGTTCAAGCATGCTCGCTCTTTCGAGTACTCGAAATTTTTTAGCTGCTCAAAAATTTCTAGAACTCGAATGCCTTCGAGTACTCAAACAGTTTTGAGCTACTCGAAAGTTTCGGATTCTCGAAACATTCGAGTACTCGATCAGCTTCGAGCTGCTCGAAAGTTTCGAGTTCTTGAAAATTTCAGGTTGCTATCAGCGAATTTAAGATCAAAATTTAGTGATACGAAATTTTTTATACAAAATGTCGAAAAATTTTTACAAATACAAAGAATTTGATCACAAATTTGTGGACAAAATTAAAAAATGAAAGTTTTAGACAACTGAAATTTTCGAGCTACTCGAAACTTTCGAGCAGCTCGAAATTGTTCGAGTACTCGAAAGTTTCGAGTTCTCGAAGACATTCGAGCACTCGCAAAATTTTGAGTTTTTCTGAAAGTTCGAACTCGACTAGACTCAAACCGGACTGACCTCAGCTCGACTCATCTCGAAACATAACAAGCTCAACTCGACTCGACTCGTTCGAACTTCGAGTTTCTAGTTTTTTTCACACTCCTAACATAAAGTTTTTCAAAATATATAATTGGATTTCTTAAATCATTGGCCAAAGTTAATATGCCAATAATCGCCATCTAATGACTTAAAATGCGGGTTTAATTCATTTTCCTTATTTCAAAATCAGAAATTAATATTATATTTTTTTCCATTCACAAATTTTCATTTCATTTATCCTCACCTTAAAAAGATGTCTCTATTTGGAAGATATTTTGGTCCAAAAGCTGAAATCACATTTTAAAGGGATTGATTGTTCGATGATTTTTATGGATAATATTTTTTGAATAGCCTAGAATTTAGATTTGCACCAAAATAGATCACAGCATCCCATACCTGTAGGGGAATGCCGTTCTACCTTGATCCGCATCATTGGTGTTGCGTAACAATCAGCGACTACATAAATCACTGGATCTATCTCTTTCTAATGAACCTCTTTTGGAACTAAACTATTTTAACGAAATAATTTCACTGCTTTTAAAATAATACGACTTCATTGCAAAAATGAGGACATGTAGCAGAATTTTAGTAACTTTATTTTAAAATATAAAGTCAATGTGGAAAAAAATCAAAATTATTAAAAAGGAACAAAGAACTTCCAATTTATAAATTCAATATAAATTTTCGACGAGCTGGAATATTGCTTTAGTCGATACTTTCTGACATGGTTGGCATTTTTCCTTGGGTTGATCGCAGGGGATTCTCGTGATTCATTTTCAAGCAAACTTACAAGTGCATTAGTCCAGTAGACCAATTGTAAGTCTTTATTTCTATCTTTTGTAAAGAACTCCTTTAGCAGTCCTTCCCAGGGGCATATTAAAATTTCTACTCTGTTTAATGAACGACTTGGCCACTCCTTCGAAATTACTAATTATCTAATCGCCTATATCAACAGCCAGCTCAGCTTGTAAGCCCATTTGTCTGGATCGATCGAATCTTAATACACAATATCTTTATCCAGAGATTCTTGCCTGCATGTAGCACCTGATGCGGGATTTCAATTTTAATAAGATCAGTTCAATCACAAAAAAGTCCTTCCATTGTAAAAAACTTTTTTGTATTGTTTTTTTATTTTTCCTATTTTAAATGGACGGGTCTTTCTAAAAAAGGGGATAGTTTTCTTTCTAATTATAAAGAAGTATAAGGGTGAAAATAAAAAAATCGTCAATATTCATCTTATAAGTTTTGGTGATTTCGACATTTTTTAAAAATTTTGAATAACTTCTGGTACCTATAATGGATATTTTTAAGTGTTCTTGGCCTTTTTTTAAAGATAAGTTAACGCAGAATATGACTATTATGACAAGAATATCCTAGTATTTTTTCCCTGAATTTTGCCAAAGTTTAAACTTGAAACAAAAAGACCGTAAAAATTCGAACTTGTAAAATCATTTATAAAAGAAATATTTGAAATAATTATACCGCATATTGTAAGGAAATTTATTTAACTATTGCTAATTACCACTTTCATAATTTTTTAAAATCCTTTTTTCGAGTGTAAGAATTTTTTTTTATTTTTACGACTTTATTGTTTAAAGTTTAGACTTTGGCAAAATCCAGGAAAATTTTACTGGGATGTTCCTGACGCAATAGTCATATTCTAAGTTAATTTACCTTTAAAATGAGCCCAAGAACACTTAAAAATATTCACTATTTCAGATGCTATTCAAAATTTAGGGAAACTTTTAAATTTGGATTTTTTAGGCCATATCTTCTTAAGGAATTTACAAAAAACACTTCTATAATTCTCATTAAAATGATTCTATTAAAATCATCCTATTAAAATAATTTTTACAATTTTAATTTTTTGGTTTTCAATCATGAAAAGAAAAGATTCCTTGACTCGAAATGAATCGATTGACCTATCTAGATAATATTAATATATTTTATTCAAGCTTAAGAAAATTTGGATCATTAATAATACTGAAAAAATGAAAATGTACAATTTCATTAAAATAATTAATGCTTCCTCCATGAGGAAGCAAATGATCTATTTTCTATTTCATCATAATAAGGAAGCAAAGTGCTTATGATACGAGCACCAAAAAATATAGACTGCGGGAAAACACCTGAAATCCAAAAAAAAACCCGAATAATTTCTATCTTTAGGAATGATAAAGAAAAGTTGTATCCTGGAACAGCATACATTTATGCTTTAAAAGGTCGCATAAAGGCTTTTAAACACTTGAAAATGTAGTCAGGGACATGGAACACGATGACATTTTCAAATATTTTAAAAGATTTTACGTCTACTTGAGCAACATTTGAATAAAATGTAAACATAGGATATTATAAGAATAATAATTTTAGTACTCGTGAACTAAAAAATCCTTATATTGGAAACAAGAAATTTTTTAGAAATGTTTTTCATATTTTTAGGATACTTCAAAACTTGAAAATGAGTTTAATAATAAGATTCTAATCGAAATAAAAGAGTCCTAAATTCGAATAAGCAAAATTAAGGCTGGAATGAAACTTGAGAGAAAGCATTTGTTGTCAGGAAACATCAGAGACTTGTAGAACAAAGGAAAACAGGAAAAGTTTGTAGAGAATCCTTGTAAAGCTGTAAGTCGTTAAGAAGTCTGCAAGAAATTCATAGACTCTCGGTACAAATTGTCGCAGTGTGGTCTTTCTTACTGCCGAGGGCCTGGAGGTCAATAATTTTTCCGAGGTGGTCGTCTTGTTTTATCATGAAGTGACGTTAGAGGAGCGCTAGTGACGTCATTAGGTTCACTCGACCGATGGATGGGAAGTACCGAGGCGATAAACGTATTTATTAAGCTAAAGAGGATATTTTATGGTCCTGGAAAATTTTATCACACTTTTATCACTTCTTCAATCACTCGCTAAAACTCTTTCTTTCGCGAATCCACTTTCTAGTTAGATATTATCTTTTTTTCTAACCCTACTGAAAGAAAATATCTTGAATCCAAGAAATATTGATTGATTTAAACATGAGATCTCGTAAGAGTTTTTATACGAGTATTTGAAATATGGATTGCTAAATATTTTGAGATTTATATATAGAATACGAAAAAATAGAAACAAATTAAAAAACAGTGTTTCCCATACTTGAATGCTAGCCACAGATAAAATCCAGATAATTCGATAACGTGGTGTTTATTTAGCTTTAATCGATTTCTCTCAGAGAGATAACCTTGAAAATATGCCAACGAAAAAGTGACTGCATAGGGTTTTATTGTAGAGGGTGTTTTATTTCTGGCATAATCAAACGGAAAAAAGATACAAGCACGATTGTGAGAAGGCACAGAATTAATTATTTACAGGGTTGCTTCTCTGTTCGTTTTCACGGTCTCTTCGTTACATTCCCTTTCTCTTGGGCACGCGATTCTTTCATCCTCGTTAAGACCTGAAAATCACGTGGATTGCTATATGGAGATTAAATTTGATGGATCGAGAGTCTTTTTTCAGTTATCAATACTTTCAGAGACCCAGTTTGCAAAGTTATCGACGTTTAGAAAATCAAAGGTAAAGTGAGCAAGACATAAATAGTCAAAGAGGTGGCACATGCCGTAGCGTAATCAGCCAACTAGTTTTTTTTATCATATCAACACAGTCTTAATATTTATAGAATAGAAATTCTCATTTGGGACTAAAGAAAATTGTTAAATATTTGTTTTAAATTGAAAAAATTCAATAATGCACGGAGAAAAATATTTGATTGAATAAATGAAATTTTGGTTGGTTCAACCATGGAATTTGGTTATTATACGGACAAACAAATGTTTGGTTGAGTCAACCAAAAGTTTTAGTGGATTTAAATAAAAATAAATAATTTGATATATTCAAACAAAGATTTGGTTTAATCAAAAAAATTTTTCCGAGTGTACATTTTTCATTTATTTTCAATTTATTTATGTAATTTTAAAAAAAATGATTTATAAAGATTTATAAAGACATTGAAGGCCTGATAAATTTAGTTACTTTTGGTGTTGCCTTTATGGAATACAAACGATTCTTTTTTAGTTGGAAATTATAAAACTCGATATTTTTAATCTTTATTTTTTGTCTTATTGTTTGTTACCAGAATAACTGACTGAGAACTTTTAACCTTTTTATTTTTCTACCTCTTTTTCTTTTACTCTTTATTCTTTTACTAAATTTAATTGGTTGTCATAATCCTGATAAATGTTGGTTATTCAGAGGTTCCTTTTATCCTTCAATTTAAAAAAACTGACTAAAACAGGTTTTTGTTACAAAATATCAATTAATGTATTAATTGCTATTCTTTTCCCAGTTTGAAAAATTTTTCATCTCGAAAATTTCATAACTTAAAATTTTCAAATTTTTCTAGAATTTTACGTAATAATACAATTTACTTTACGCAATAATACAAGAGCTTCTTATAAATTCCCAATCTCCTCGCTGTTGGGTTTGTGTATTTGTGGATGAGTCTTTGAAAATGTTCTGTGGTCGATTGAACGGTTATTGATTTCAGACAAAAATAAAGATAGGAAGAAGCCAGTTCTTTAGCAAATTCAGATGCTTCATTTCAAATTATACAAAATGAAGGAAAAGCTTATTTTAAAACAAATTAAATTAAATTATTTTAAATTAAATAAAATAAAATAAAATAAAATTATTTTAAAACAAATTAAAACAAATTTTTTTATTTGTCATAAATACTTGAGCTGCACACTCAGAGAAAACTTATTTGCAAGTTTAGTTTAGTTTAGTTTAAACTATAAATTAAGAATGAAAATATGTATCATTATTGTTTTCTTGACTAATTAATTATTGAATATGTGACCTACTTTTATGAAATTTACATGACGTAATTAGTTGTTGAAATGAAAAGAATATCTGAAAATAGCTCTTAAAGTTGACCTCTCTTTTAAGATGATTAATATTTTTATTTGTCTACGGATGAAATTCAGCAAAAGTCGGATCATTTGTAATGGATAATCAATTTTTCTTTTCCACAGTAATTTTTTTCTATAATTAGGTGTCAGATAAATTCTGTGATAAAAAAATGTACGACATAATTCACATTCTTCTCATTAGTGCTTTCTAAAATTATTTAACTTTATTTCTATTTTCAGATTCTACTCTACTCTACATTTAGCTGAACAATTATACATTGTTACTGAGGTATGCTTAGAATTAATTTTCCTTCGTATCAAATTTCCAGAGAGCTATGATCTTATTATTAATGACAAAATCGCAGATTTAATAGCCAACTCTTCAAAATTTGATAGTAAATTTTCAATTGACTATTCCACAGTTCCGTGGTAAACCATTATATTTTGATGCCCGCTTGTTATTATTGCATAAAATATTGATGGCATTTTCGAAGTGCATAAAAAATGAAGATATTAAACTTATTTAAATTACTCTATATTATTAGATTCTTTATTTAGATTCTTTATTGCACTTAATCAAATGACTTTAAAGGTAATTTTGGTTTTTGATTATTACTATTCCTCCCTTTTTTGAGAATTAGTCAGGATGTTAATTTTTTGATAAAGGAAAATTTGATTTCAATTTATAAAATTATTTTGAAAGGATAATTAAATTGAAATGATAACTGAAATTTAAGTGATTATCTAATAGCTAATTAGATAATCACTTTCGTGGTGACATTCGGTATTGCTATAGGGTGTTATGTAAATTATAAGGCTGTCAAAGGGAATTTGCTGTACTTGATAGAATCGGTGGAGTAACGTAAGGGCATCTCTGGCAGTGAGGCGGGTAGGTTTGAGTCAGATGGTGTGAGGTCCCGGGCTGGGAAATCAATACCGTCAAAACCTCCCCTGGACCTGTGTCAGTAGTGCTATCCCTATTGCTCATTGCTCAGGCTATAGAAATAGCTTTCATTTTAATTTCTATCTTTCCACATGTTTTTTAATTTTTTTCCTTTCCTTTCCTTCAAGTTTTTTAATTAGAATAAAAGTTTTAAACATTTTGAAATCACTATTCTAACCATTATCTAAGGCAGGCTCTCCTGCATTATATATATATACTGAGTGTCCACGCTGGGGTTTACCACAAAAGTATGCAACCCGGCATACACGGCTATAAGAATAGCATTGGCGTGTAAGACGGGTTGCATACTTTTCGGTAAGCCCCAGCGTGGACACCCTGTGTGTAATTAGAAGGGTGTCCGTTATTTTGTCGATGTCGGAATTTTTTTCATCCCCCCCTCCCAAAAAAAAACTTTCAACATAAATAAAAAAAATTCGTGCAAAATGTGAGAAAGATCGGTTCATATTAACACGTGCCTCCGAACTGTTGAAATTTTAGATAGAAAAAACACGTATTTTTCAGCCTTCTTTACTCGAATATTCATAACTTTTCTTGAAATAGACATACGTGAATGAAACTTACAAACATAATACAAAGAACGAAACCTAATTTTTTCAGAATTTTTGGAATATATTATCATTGAGCTTGAGCTCTCCAAAGTACACATTTTTCGTTTTTTCTACTGGGAGCCTTATAAATTCGTATTTAACTTTTTGCCAAACACATGTTCACGAATTTTGGTAAATTGTTGTGCGAGATTCATGAGTTCATTTCGGACCCATGTATGTTTATCAAAATTGTGTATATGGCCCAAATATTGATCAGACGTTGGGAAAGGTGAGACGACCATACAAAAATCGTCGAAAATGACGACGTAGACCTAATTATGCAGCAATTTTTTCCGATTCATTATTATAATTTTTATGATTTATTATTATTAATAAATAATTATTTATCTATTAAACAATTATTATTATTAATTTTTCCGGCAATTTTTAGTGATTGTTAGTATTCAATTTTTTTTCCAAACATCAACTGACGCACATATGAAACAATTTTCGCTAAGACTTGTCCAATTTACACTTATACTATCATTAAGTACATGGAGAAATTATCACTATTGAAATAACTGTGATGTCATCGTGATCCTGGACCATCACGTAACTGTTAAAAAAAGTACAATACTTACTTGTTAGGGTACTACGAATGGTATGACAATTTACTATTGTCTTGGTACTTTGTCCAATAATTGCAAGATGGTCAACGATTACGATAACACTATTGCTGTAACATCTGAAATAAAAATATCTGTATCCCACGGTGCGCCGTTTACCGCAATCAATAACCAAATTCTTATTCTAATAAGAAAAAAAAGTCTTGAAATTTCGGGCCTTCCCTTCAATTTCGTCAAAAGTGTCGGTGTTGTGTAGAAAATATATTTTTGTCAAGTGTGGCTTCTCCTATCGACCATCTCTTTCTAAATTTTCGTCTGCTTCCTCGGAATTTATGAAATACTTTCGTGCAAAACTTTGTCTCATCAACAATTTACACAATTTTATCGACTGCTGGACCACGACAGTGCCCGTAAGTATAATTTAATTTAATTTCAATAAAAATTAAAATTGAATATACATATTTTCCAGTGCCGGAAAAATTGGGGGTTTAGACTTAGAAAAATTTCGAAGCCAGTCGGCCATTTTCAAAGGCGTTTGTTCAGAAATTTCATTTTTCGATAAGGAATGGTTCTTAGTCATCTAATCAAATATAAAAATGTATTAGAAAAAAATGTGAATTATTTATTGTTGAAATTAAGTTTATTTATTTATTTACATTCGCTTTCCCCTACTGGTTACAACCAGTAGTGGGTAACATGATAACTGGTAATTGGATATATAATTCTTGTAATTTATAGTGAATACGGAGATTACAAAAAGTTACAAAAATGTAAATTTAAGAAGACTTATATTTGGCTTATATTATTTCAGGATATTCTAATTGTTGGAAATTTTACGAATTTTTTATTCAACCAAATAATATATGTCTACATAATTTATAGAATTATTGATAAAGTTGATAAATTCGTATATGTTTTATTTTTAATACTATGCAATTTCAGAAATTTCTTACAACATCCATATTAAAATTTAAAACTCCCTCATAAATAAAAAAATTGTAATGGAATTCTGCATAGTGAAACTTTTCACGAATTGCTGTAGTGAAAAAATTTCTTGAAATAAAGAAGTATGATTTCCCGCATTGGCAAGAGTTCTAAGTCCTTACATTCATTTAACGTGGATCATACCACTTTAGTCGCATGAAAAAAGGCTATTTTTGCGAATTTTTCAAGCTACTTCTATTATATATACACTGCTCTTCCACTTTGTGTACCTCCGGTAAATGGGTTCCAGGAATTTTTGTCGATGGTGAGGGGTCCAAGGTGATGAGAAAACTGAGCTCGGAGCTCAGCGGCGTTGCGCAAGTACCGTAGCCACAAAGCGGGCAGTATCCTAAGCGGATAATTTCGTCAGTTCACTTCAGTTCGCTTGCAGTCTTTTGGTTATGCGTTATATATAATAATTAATAAATAATAACTAAATAAAACTTAAAATTAAAGTAAACGTTA
>JBAGKK010051258.1:0-28348 GCA_037177015.1 Euceroptres primus
TACATATAAAATCATGGAACCCTAAATTTGATGAAAAATTTCACAGAATCTTTTAAAATACGTAATATTTCAATTGTAACTTACTAAGTTAAACTTTCAATTGAAACTTAATATTACATATTGTATTTACATATAAAATCATAGCACCCTAAATCTGATAAAAAATTTCATCGAATCTTCTAAACTACTTCAATCTAGACTTTCTATAATCCTTTAGAATCTTTCCTAATTTTCTACAGTTTATATTTTTGTTTTTCACATAATCTTACTTAGCTCTAAAAATCGCCAATTTTTGAAAAAAAATTAAAGTTTCTAACTCTCCCTAGTTTAGAAAAAACTGTGCTCTTTGTACAGATTTTATTATGCACAAATTTTATTTAAACCAACTGGTTTATTTTTGGCGAAAATACCAAAAATGTTTTAAACACCTTAAGTTTCCCATTTGTATCATCCTTCTTTAATTGACCTCGAATATCAGTAGTTCAAAGAACTAATATTGATAATATGATTTAAACTTAATGACTATCTATATCTGCATCTGTATCTGTATCATATGAACATTTAGATTCTCATCGATGGTCGAAATTGCATGAATTGCAAATCTCTCCTTTTATCGCTCATCCGTTCCTGAGCACTGACACCGTAAACTAAAAGGTGTAGGTAACTGCAGCCGCACTGATACAGGTGAACTGAAACGAAAGAAGATACATGCACGCGTAGAAAAGTCGGTTGTATGTATGTTGTATGTTGGATGTTGTATCATACCAAGAGGCGAGTGTTCGTGCAACGAATGCCAAGAGGATGGCCGACGGCGACTACTCGATCGGCAACCCAACTGGGTTCCAAGAGCGAGAAAGAGAAAGATGCAAGTGGTAAAGAGAGAAATTAAAAGAGAGGATCAGCACCCACCCGTGGCGCTAGACGAAATTTGTTAAACAGCCAGGCGCAGTCCAATTTGTTCTCGAGCGTGTCTCGACGTTTATCATAAGACTACCCACGTGGACCAACATCAAGCCGGCCCTGTCGATTACCCTCAAATTAACAGAATTTTTTTTACTCCCTAGGGACTGAGCAAAAAAAATTGGGACGTGAGGTTTGTGTTTTTTGAGTTTGTGTATAGGTGTCAAGATTTTATGATAGTGTAAAGTAGGGTGGGTCGAAAAAGAAACATTTCTTGGATCATGATACGAAACATCTTTTTCCCCATAAAAAATTAAATTAGGTATAAACATATTAACATAGGGCGTAAGTCGCACAGTGTGGCCGAAAGCACTTTTTGTGGACAAAAGTCTGTCTACAAGCCAATTTTCAATGGATTTTGATGTTTTTTTTTAATGACCGTAAGGCTTCCAGGTATAACGAGTCGGTGTAGAAAATTCACTTTGGCCAAACAAAAATTTTTTATTTAACAACAAAATAAATAATCTTATTGATTTCTATTGACCCTCTGGTTGTAAAATTTGTTGGTGCTTTGCATGGGCTTTAGGGTCGAAGATTAAAAAAGCTGTTTTTTTAACCAAACGTTTCGACTCTCATGTGAGTCCTCTTCAGTGGTTTATTTCTAAAAACGGAAATTACAGGTGATACAAACGCTGTTTTTTGAATTAAACAATTATACATTTTAATAACTAAATATACGAGTTTTAAGCAAACATTAAAAGATTTTTATTTTTATTTTTATATACAATTATAAAAAAAAAATGTTTTAAACATTCAGAATGGCAGAAATTAAAACGAAGAAATATTTTCTTAAAGAAGAATAACAATGAAAAAAACTTCAATTTTCATTTTTCATTTTCTTGTTTTTAAAAATTTGGTAAAGAAGCGATAAGAAAAAAAGTTCAATAAGAAATCAAATTATTTAAATAATTTTTGTATGTTTCAAATTTTTTTCATGTAAAATAATCTTTTCTCTTTTAAATATAATCTTCTAAATAATACTTTTGAATAATAATATTGCAATTCTTAAAAGTATATTTAAATTTTTACCCATGACCTGCTTTTCGTGTCCACAATAACTTAAACCATGATTTGTGTTATGATTTTTTTTCTAAATTTCAATTTCTTCTACTCTGAATTTTGTTGGAAAACTGAAAAGATTGTAAAGTTATTGTTAAATTTGAAAAATATTTCATAAGTTCATATTAAAATTTCTAAAAATTTTGCACTGATTAACCCTTCCGCTTTTATAAAATTACTATGTAAAAAAGGGCCAGTTATTAAGAATTTGACAAATCGGGAATAATTTTTTCTCATTACAATTTTTCTCCTCCGGTTAGAAAAAAAAATTCTTTATATTTTTTCCAACCGAGGCTATTTCTAGGGGAATTGTGCCTAAAACGATCAATCTTTAATAATTATCTGGTTAAAAGAAATAAACGTCAGTTTTTTGTACGAAAATATTGTGAAATGAAATACACACCGGTGACAAATGATTTCAAACAATAAATATGTAAATTGACATAATAAAATGTTATTATAGATTTCTACTTTATGATAAAATGTTACTTTAAAATTGAATTACATTATTGAATGCTTTACCATATGCTAATGTTGCCATTGTTATTGGTATATTATAGTTCGTTCTCTAAACTTTTGTTTAATTAAATTAAATAAATTTAAAAAAATTAAATATAAATTAAACTTTATAACAATTTATAATTGTGACTCGACTGCTTGAAAATAAAATAAATTTAATAAAATAGCAACTCGGATAAAATGGTCATAATCTTGTGTGCATAAAACGGTTACAGTCAGAAAAATTTTTGTTTGGTTAAAAAAAAATTTGTTTGAATCAAACAAATTATCATGTTGATATGGAGTCAAACAAATGTTTGTTTGATTCAAAGAAATTTTTTATTCGTCCTTATTTATTTCATTTGAATAAATTTTTATTTAAATCAAATAAATCTCTTGTTTAAATTAAATAAAGTTCTTGTTTGCTTTAAAAATTTTTTATTTTAAATTAAGTCAACATTTTGTTTTCCTTAAATTTATTCAATTTTATAAATAATGTTAAAAAATGTTTAATTTTGTGGTTAAGATGTTTTAAGTTCTAAGTTTAAGTTTTAAGACACCATTAATTTTTTAAAGTACCTGTCGATGCGTAACAGCGGTAGTGTAACATGTTTCAGACGCATTTATATGCAGTAAAATTGTAGTTTTTATTGTGAGGAAGACCGCCCTGCGCTCCCAGCGTTTACCTAAGCAACTATTTTATCTCCATTTTGCGGATTATATTTTCTTTTTAAATCAAACAAATATTTCTATAAATTCAAATGGATTTAATTTAAGCATATCCTATATTTAAATCAAACAAATTGTACCAAAAAAATTATTTATAAGGTAGATATTTTATTTTATTTTATTTTAAAAATATTATTTATAAGGTAGATATTTTTCATTTATTAAAATGAAATAAATGTTTTGTTAATTGAAACAAAAAATTTTTTCTTTCAATGATATGTTATCAAACAAATTTTGTTGTTTGATTCAAACAAACATTTTTCTGAGTGAAGTCAAAGGGATTTTGCGTCATCTGTCTACTCCCGGTAGAAATATTATCCCAAATGCTATGTCATATTTATATATTTATTTTTATAAGAAATAATTACTTAAAGTGAATAATTCATAGTAGTTAGGCTATGTTTAAGTAATTTGAAAGTGAACAATTCATTAAAACTCTGAACAAATTGGAAAATCTTTTTAATGCAGTGCAGTGTTGAAACATAACCTCTCAATTCGTACCGTCGGTACTGTTAAAATTTATCATTCTGTTTTACCGTAAACAAACTTCTTTAAAGTTATGTAACTTTTTTAAAGAAAATTATAATTTTTAAATTATTTATTGCAAAAAAACTTCATATTTTGAAACTATGGTCTTGATTTCTTATTTTGACAACAATAATTTATTTATAAATAATAATTTATTGTACTTTTAACTTCAATATAACCATACTATTTTAATTCATATTTTACAATATTTCGTGGAATTTATATAATAAAAATGCTACATTGATAAACAAAATATTATAATGTGAAATTTAACAACCTTAGTTGCTAAATTAATTAACAGAATTAATTAATTAATTAACAGAAAAATAAGCATGTTTAAGCTAATTCTTTGAGACTGACATTTTATCCGAGCGTGTTGAAAAAACGGTCAAAATTCAGAGCTTTTCTTTCTGCATTTTTTAGTTTATTCAAATGTATCCTACCCCACTTTCAATCTTTGGACATTGTAGAAGAAATATCAAAGTACCGTTTATCAAACTCGTTTTCTAGAAATTTTTTAATTCCTGAAAATATCAAGCTGATTAATGCTAAGGTGTCCATTTTAGACACAATTCCCCTACATGGGTATTAAAAATAAAATAAAATTTCCTTTAAAAGTCTGTCATCTGTTAAGAAGTAACGGATTACTCTATAATACA
Source organism: Euceroptres primus (assembly GCA_037177015.1). Lineage (NCBI taxonomy): Eukaryota > Metazoa > Arthropoda > Insecta > Hymenoptera > Figitidae > Euceroptres > Euceroptres primus. The sequence goes on from JBAGKK010051258.1 coordinate 4,434, forward strand.
TGATATTAGCTTCTTGACTTAATACATTCACAGAAAAGGTAAAATTGCACTACAAAAAGCATAACATGCGAAGGGTGTTCTCATTTGCAATACTCGCGGGACCAGGAAACTCTTCTGCTTTGAAAACTTGGAGCGCAGAAGGAATGGTCTGACGAGTGCAAGTGCAGTCTCTACAGTGTTGCCTTTAACGAGATAATGACAGTGAGTCCGTCGACGCTCTTTATTTTATCGTATATTTCAATCACTTCGAGGAACGCGAATATACACTTGAACACTAAAGACGTTGCTTATAGTCCCTTCGTTTTCTTCTCGAGACGTATACACATACGCACCGCTCCTTGTTCTCGACACCGCTCCGCTCCACAAGAGATCATTACTGGCTGAATCAACGATATTATTATTCACTTTGCCATTGTTTCACGGCTTGAAGTTACGACTCGAATAACACGAGAAAATAAAAGAATTCATGGGTAAAGTGAAAAGGAAGTGCTCTTATACTTCGAAACACTTGCGATTTTCTTCAAATGAGAACACAGCACTGTTCCATAAACTCATAAAGTAAAAATGAATTTTTTTATTTTGGATTTTTCTGAATCTTTGATTTTTTGTATATTTACTTACAGAGAAAAGGTAAAGCATATCTCGCTTCCGGAGTAAATATTGTTTGCAAGAAAAATTAACTTCACAGGATCAATTTTACCCAAATATCGGTTGAAATGTATTTTTCCGGCACTGGTATGAAAAAGTTACTTTTTGATACCTTTCTTCGTTCCGTAAAGTAGTACTTTGTATGGCTAATTTCAAAACTACCGTATAAAGCCTTTTTAGGGCAGTTTCGATGTGCAGTTCGAACTGCGCATCAAAAGTCATACAGCGCTGTCGTGGTGGAAAATTGAAACGTTTCCATAACCTCAGTACTCAGTGCCGGTCATCGTCGTGTGGTAGTAAACAATCGTAAATGTTTATTTGCATCTGGGAAATAAAAGTTATAGAAAAACGAGTGCAAAAGTAGATGGCAATGACGATAAATCAATTTATTCCACACTTGACCGAAATGGCCACCTTTTTTCCCTGAAAATAGGGGTGAAAGTAGCATATATTTCCCGTACATCGTATTTGCGGGGCGAAAGTAAAATCTGCGGGGCGAAAGTAACATTGAAAATCTAAGTTGCTCCGAGTTGATCAGAATTCTAGCCGCGAACAAAGCTATAGAAAAATGCGTCGGACCCGCTTTTCAGGACCAAAAGGTGGCTACGGTCGAGAGTGGATTAAAATATTATATGCAACACGGGACGAAAGTAGATTTTTCCCTCGGGTAATGACTGCCCGCGGGAAAAATCTGTTCCTTTCGCTCCTGGTTACACAATGGGGCGAAATTGAGAATTGAGAATTGTGAGAGGAAAGTGAAAAAACTGTGAACAATTTATTTCTCGATAAATCAAGACAAGTCTATGAGATCAGTTACAATCGTTTCCTAACTTGGCATAAAGATTTCCATTCAACATCACCCTCTTAGAGTCCTATTGGCATATTTTTTTGGTCTGTCAGAAAAAAAAAATAAAAAAAAATGGAAATCGTCAACCTTATGGAGTGAATATTCAAAGCTGGCAAAAATGTTCAAAATTAAAGAGAATGTGGATGTGGCTATTCAAATTTCACTTTTAATATTGTCAACAGAAAATAGATCGAATAAAACCTTTGAGCCATCTATTATTCAAATCAACTTGTTTTTTCGTTCTTAATATTAAAATAAAAGAAAATATAAATAATTTGACGAATTATTTTCTTATTTTACTAAAAAAATACGATCACTGCACTGTTTCATATCAATGCTGACAAAAATAATATATGGGGCTCGCGCGTAAATTATTTTTGGCTCGAATAATGTTTTCAGAAAGAGCAGTAAGCTTGTCTACGCCTCCGCCTTTGATTTGCCTATGAGCCAGTATACACCGTACAAGTTAAGCGCGCTTAACCTTTAGAGGGCCGGAAAGCCAATATATTGGCTCACCCCCTGATCGAGACTTTGTCTATAATCAATCAATGATATAAGATATCTTTTGGGCCAATTTTCTGAGGTCGATTTTCCTCCCAAATTGTCGGCCCTCTAAAGGTTAAAGGAGCTTCAGGGAGAGGCTTTGCCCAAGTGTATAGACTTAGGCAACGCCTCTCCCTGCTTATGTACTTTAAGCGCGCTTAACTTGCACGGTGTAAACTGGCTCTTAGGCAAAGCCTCTCCCTTAAGCTCCTTACTTGCGTACTTTAAGCGCGCTTAACTTGGGCGGTGTAAACTGATTCTATGGCTCACCGACTGCTCTTGCTGAAAACATTCTTCCCTAAAAATCCTAGTTTTATGCTCATGCCACATAAACTACTATTTTTTTCCATGAGAACACATGTATTTTGAAAGATGTGTAGTTGCCTGAGTACAAATTTATTCTTCTAAAAAATTATCTACAACAAATTGTATCTTTAGTTTTTTATGTATTCTTCCCAAATTATCCCAGTGATAAAAAATCCCTTACTGTCTAGTTATACAATTTGCAAAAAAATAATCGACGTTTCTTTTCCATTTTCTGTAACTTTTTATGAAGAACTTCTTGATCTATCATATTTATTTGACTTTTATTTGTACTAGAATACATTTATATATTTTATAATTATAAATCATTATAAAAAAGCAAAGTATAGTTCCTAGGCGCAAAGGAACAAATAGATTCTCGTTTACTGGCGTTATTACCAATCAGGCACTTGTTCAATGCCTCGATACAGTGTGAATACATTATAGCAACAGGCAGTTAATTTTTTTTCGCACAGAACTGTGTATGTAAGCGCACGTGACTTTGCCTTCGATATCATGTTCCTTTAGTCCTTATAAACGCAGTGCAAGCTTACTCGAGTCACATGATTGCGCAAATACACACTGAGATACTAACTAACTCGGTTATTTGTGCGTAACTTGTATTCCTCGCTGTGTATTTGTAATCAAATGCGTACATGTGAGCGCCGTCGATTAAATCGTTCCGATCGGAAGAGGTCGTTATACGAGCGTGGCCATAAAAGCGCGATATCGCGGCTCGGGACAGGCAGACGAGCTTATGGTGCCCATAGAGATCCCGATAGTGTACAGTGTAACGAGGATCGTGAAACTGAGGTTGTCGAAGTAACAGGGGCGGATCCGTTACCTAATTTTGATGAGAATTATTCTCAATGAACAAATTTTTTGATTGACCTAGACTGCGCCATGATTGGTAGCCAATCATTTCATTCTTAGATACATATTGGCATTAGCAGTCCCAGGCGGAAAAATTCTGCATAATCTATGCATAATGAACAATGGGTTGTCATTATGCCAAAAATTATGCATAAATTATGCATATTCAGTAAATCTGAAGGTATCAAAATGTGGAAACAGTTGAAAACTAGTTGTCCTTTGTTTGCAATATTTATGCATAATTTTTTGCAAAGTGATTACTCATAGTTTATTATGCATAGATTATGCTTAATTTTTCCACCTGTGGTGGACTAAATTAGTGCTGGGCTAATACTAAATAATAGGATGTGCCGTAAAAAAAATTTATATTTTAGAACAGGATTGGAAAAATTTTCTACGTACAAAAATAGGTTTAAGGTAAGACACCCACTAATCGCCAGGTGCTCAGTTATTGCCAATATTTATGAATATTTTAATAACTAGCTCGCAAGAATGTTTTCAGGTATTTCTTATCACAGTAGAGAATAATTTCTCTAAGGAAATATTATCAACACAACTATAATTCTATTCATTTTCATTAAAAAAGAAGCTAAAGTTGATTGCGATTATTGGTTTTAAGGTAGCGATTACTGGGCCTCTTCCTTTATATGACTTTTGACAGATTTTTAAGACGATGTCTTTTGTTCGCAAAAACGAGTTTAGAAATTTAAGACTTCGAAACAAAATTCCGTTGACAGAACTTAGAAAATTATAGAATTTTTCGTATTTCATATTTAATTTTTCATATTAATTAAAAATCCCAGTAGTTTTTACACCAATTGCAGGGTTTCTTTTTGTCTTAACACTCAGAAAAATTTTTGTTTGGTTCAAATAAAATTTGTTTGAGTCAAACAAATTATCATGTTGATATGGGGTCCAACAAATGTTTGTTTAATTCAAAGAAATTCTTTCTTTCCCCCTATTTATTTGATTTGAATAAATTTTTATTTAAATCAAATTGATCTCTTGTTTAAATTAAATATTCTTGTTTGCTTTAAATATTTCTTGTTTCAAATGAAGTAAACATTTTGTTTTTTAAAACTTTATTCAATTTTATAAATAATTTTAAAAAATATATAATTTTATAGTTAAGAACTGTTAAATGTGAGCGGCTGAAAGTAAAAACAGAACAAAAAAAGTTTGTAAGTAAAAATGGAACATAAATTTTATGGAGTAGGGAACAAAGAAATCTTCCGGGTAAAAACGGAACAAAACTTCTTCAGAGTAAAAATGCAACAAACTAATTCTCCAAGTAAAAACGAATAACAAACGAGCGTACGGCTAGAAGGAGGGGATATATCCCCTACCATCAGCCATGCGTAGGATCAGTAAAGTTAAAAATATCAGTTAGCTTCGAAAAAAGCAACAACGGTTACAAAAATGCCAAATTTCCTCTTTATGGGAAAATTGGTCAATGAAATAAAATCGGTGCTTTCTCAATAATTAAACTTTTCCCTTTTTCTTTGCTCCGGATGTTTGATAAGTGTCTCCTTGTTACAAACGAAAACGATTACCGGGCCGCAGGATTAATTTGAAAATGGGTTAAATTAGACAAAAGCAAAAACGGTTGGGAAAATGCCAAATTTCCTCTTTATGGAAAAATTGGTCAATGAAATAAAATCGGTGCTTTCTCAATAATTAAAATTTTCCCTTATTCTTTGCTCCGGATGTTTTATGAGTTTGTTGCATTTTTACTCTAAAGAAATTTTGTTCTGTTTTTACTCGGAAGATTTTTTTGTTTTCTTTTCATAACGAAAAATTTATGATCCAGTTTTACTCCCAATCTTTTTTTGTCCCGTTTTTACTTTCAGCCGTTCATGTAAGACACCACTAATTTTAAACTACTTGTCGAGATGCGCGGTATACGTAACGGCGGTACTGTATCATGTTTTAGACGCATTTATATGCAGTAAAATTGTAGTCTTTATTGTGAGAAAGACCGCTCTGCGCTCCTAGCGTTTTTCTAAGAAACTATTATATCTCCATTTTGCGAATTATATTTTTTGTTTAAATCAAACAAATATTTGTATACATTCAAATGGATTTAATTTAAGCATATTCTTCATTTGAATCAAACAAATTATACAATTATACAATAATACAAATTAAATCAAACAAACCAAAAAAATTATTTGTTTGAATTAATAAGGTAGATATTTTTCATTTATTAAAATGAAATAATTTTTTTGCTAATTGAAACAAAAAATTTGTTTCTTTCAATGATATATCAAACAATTTTTTTTGTTTGATTGAAACAAAAATTTTTCTGAGTGTCTCCAGATTGAAAAATTTATCTTTAGGGCGAATAGGCAAGAAATCTAAAATTAATTTAATTTTTACAAAAATTAAGCTTGTTATATCTACGTTATCTTTAATATTAGACAATTAATTAATTGTAGTGATAACAATTTTTAAACCTGTTTAATGTTTGAAAAAAACGTAGTTTAGACAAATATGTTTTTATGCAATATGTACAGTGAAAATCATACACTTAAATTCACTACAGTAATGGAAGAAAGGAAAAAATATCGATCTTAGAATTATGGCGAAGGCTAATATATCAATTATTAGAATGAAGGAAACTGCAATTATTACGATTTGATTGATAACTCAATGAGTAGACTTGTTTAAAGAACTATTTAATTAACGAGTCTTTTTTTTGATAAAACAATGAAATTTTCTTACATTAATGTATTATGGGCACGAAAAAACAGGTTTTGGGAAAAAATATTTAATTGTATTTTCCAGAATTGCAATCTGATTGTTGATGGCACTGTTTAGCCCTACAGCACCGAATGTAGCAAATTTGCTAAGCTCGATGAATTCACATTTTTTGTAATAGTTCTACCAGTTTTTATTGAAAAAATTCTGAAAAAATTTAGAGGCATTACTATGCCCTAAGAAAGATTTTCTGAGAAGAAATTCATTGAAAATTTGATTTATGTAGCTGTAAAAATTTAAAAAGTTAATTATTCAAAATTTTTTTTTTAAATTTACACGTGGAAAAATATGTACTAGTTGAAAAAAATTATTTTCATCATGTAAAAAGAGGTGTCGGTCTTATTCGGTTAAAAGAGAAAAGCTCATTTTTCATAAAAAAATTTGAAACATACAAAAATTATGAATTTAAAAAAAAATTTGTTTCACCGATTTTTGTTTTTTCTCGCTTTTCACCAATTTGTTTTTAAATTGATTTTTTAATGAATTAAAAAGTTAAATTAATGAATTAGAAAACAATTAATTAATTAAAAAATGAATTAAAAATCTTATTTTCTGAAGAAAAATATTCTCTACAATTTTACCTCATCTAATTTTTAAAAATAAATTATTTAATAGGTGCAATCATTAATTTTTTTTAACAAAAAATTTTATAAACAAATAACTATATTTGATACTAATTTATTTATATTCAAAAATTGGGTGAGATCAAATTGTAGAGAATCTTTTTCCCGAGAAATTAAGTTATTATTCATTAAAATTGTATCATTTTTGAAAATTGGATCAGAAATGCAAGGTAAAAAAGTTCGATCGAAAATAAAATTTTTGAAATAAATAATTTCTGTCAATATCAATTCGTTTCCCAAAACCTTTCTTTCGTGCCCATAATACTTTAAAAATAAAGGCATTTTAAATTATTTTCCACTATTCCGTAGAAGGAACTATTATGATATAAATAAAATATTAAAATATATTAAAAATTCAATGTTGCAAGAAAGGGAGGCGAAATTTTCGGGAGCGATATTCCATTTTCGCTTTTATGCAATCGAATCTCCGATAATTGTACAAAACTAAAATAAAGAGCTAAACTACTAAAGTGGTGGAATATGATTCATTAAATTTATCATTTGAACCATGCTGACTTCCAATAATTTATCTAATTTATTAAATAAAATTGTATTAGATAAATAAAACCAGTTTACTTCTTCAGGGTTAAATGTTTAAATGCATCTACATTCTACATGCTAGAAACCCACAAACAATATGCAAAATTATAACTTAAGATCTTTTATTCATATTTGAAAATGTTATCTAAATAAAAAAAACAGAAAAACACTACAAAAACCGCTTTTGCTTAAATACACAGAAAAAAAGCTGGACTTACTTTTGCTGCGTCTCAAATTTTTAAGGCCTTTGAGTGGTCGAAAAACAAGGCTTTTGGGATTTTTTTTGAAAATACTTATAAAGCAATAGAAATGAGGTTTAGAGAGTTTAGTATGTACATCTTTGGTACTCAAATCAATATTTTATTTTCCAAAAAAATACAAAATGGCGATCCAGTGGCAGGTAGAAAGAGGACGCCTTTTTTTTGACGTTCTCCACGGACGGAAACATTGGAGACGCACATCAGCAACTAGGGTAAACAAAAATTTTTTTCATTATCTACATTAGTTTTGTGAGAGAAGTACACACGATTATGGCAAAATATTGATTTTTTGCAAAATGGCGTTAATATAAAAAAATTCTTTTCTTTTATATTGATGTCATTTTGCGAAAAATCAATGCCAGAGAATTACAAACGATTATTGCAAAATATTGAGATCTCGCAAAATGGCGTCAATATAAAAAAATATTTTTTTTATATTAACGCCATTTGGCGAAAATTAATGTAGACAATGAAAAATTTTTTTTGTTTGCCATAGGTGCTGATGTGTGTCTCCAACATTTCCGCCCGTGGAGGGCCTCAAACAAAGGCGTCCTCTTTCTACCGGCCACCGGGCCGCCATTTTGTATTTTTTGGAAAATAAAAATTGATTTGAGTACTCAAAGATATGACATAATAAACCCAATTTTATTGCATTATAAGAATTTTCAAAAAACCTCAATTTTATTGCATTATAAGTATTTTCAAAAAACCTCAATTTTATTGCATTATAAGTATTTTCAAAAAACCTCAACTTTATTGCATTATAAAAATTATTACATTATAAAAAAAATTTCCAAATAAAGTCTTGTTTTTCGACCATTCAAAGGGATATAACACCCTTAAAATGAATTCTGAATTTCGCAAAAAATTTTCCATTTCAAAATTTAAGTATCCTCGAATAAAAAAACTTTTTTCTAATATAATTGATTCAAAATTGCAGACTTAAAGAATTTAGAGTGAAATTAATATGCATGAATTATGATTGTTATATCAAGAAAGAGCCGAAAAGATTAATAGGTTACTTTGATTTTTGAGCTTGGCATTTTTTTCTGCGTTTTTAGAACAGGATTTAATTTTCTCGTGCCACGACGATGAAGATGATTAAATGCAGCTAAGAATAACAAAAACTTACCTGAAACAAACAAGAAATAAATATATTTGAAAAGTATTCTTAAATCTCAATAGTAATAAATAAAATAAAATAAAATGAAGGAATTAGGGTAATCGGTACTATAATTCGCCCCCTTAAACAATGATTGGTCACCTTCAAACTGTACATTTATTGAGAAATGCACGCAAATAAAACTTCTAATAAATAGCGCAGATTGTACCCATAACAATCCTGCACTATTTATTAGTAATTTTATTTGAAAATACTTTTTTATTCAGTATATTTTAAGGAAAAAGCCAATCATTGGGGGGAAGCCAACAATTGTACCGATTACCCTACTACATACTAAACTTTTCAAAAAAGAATTGGGAAAGTTTGATTTTGAAATTGAAAATTCCAATCAATGCAAATTACATGAACTAACTAAATGATTTGAAAACATTAAACAATATTTTAAGTTTCTCTTGAAATATCTAAATGCTGCGTCTCAAGTGTTGTCAATTTTGGAGTCAAAATAAGCCCAGATTTTTTCTGTGTAATTGCCGTTCACCAAGAACTCTTGCTCCTTTTATTTAAAAGAAACACATCAAACTAAAACTTGTTTCATTTCTTCCGAATTTTTCATCAATCAACCTACAAATATTAATGAATATTCCGATACCAGAAGCGTGTGCTGTTTCCGATCCGCCCCTGGGTAGATAAAACTACCACGGGTTGGGAGAGGAGAGTCGAAGGAGTCAAGAAAAATATTTGAGCGAGCAGGCAAGCGAAGAAGATAGACGGATAGACGTAGACAGGCTCGAAAGGGAGGGAAAAAGAGCGAGAAGGCGAATAATGAGGAGTAAGGGGAGGACTGAGGAAAAAAAAATGTGGAAGGCAAGAGGGAGTGGACCCCGGAGAGGTCGCGACCTGTAGCCCGCAGGCCCCGCAGTGAAAGGCCCAACGGCTATCCGCGATGCCCGCTGATCCGAGTGGAGGGTCCGTTCATTCGTGGCAGGGCCCGTTTCTTAAGATCGCGTTCTTCTTGCCAAGCAAGCTGCTGCCATTATGGCGCACTTAAAGTGGCAATCGTGCGGAAGGCAGCGCCGCCGCACAGTGGGGTGAAATCAAAAAACGAGGTTCAAAATGACATTTAGAACGCAATTATACACCGATTTAAGATTTTGTTTTGGAAAAATTCAGGACTAAGTTTTTCAAAGATTGTGAGATTTTCGATTTTTTTGTTTATTTAATTTTTATGTTAATACAAATAGCGAAATAAATGTCGATTTTTTGAATTTCATTTTTTATCTCCTAGAAAAAATGTTTCTTATATTTGCCGTCGCTTAGATTCAATGCCCAGAGGTATAAGAAAGGAAAAAATTGTTAACTTGTAAAGTTAATTGTTATAAACAAATTGTATTAACAAATAGTCGACATTAGGGATTATTCGTTTTCAATGCTCTGAAATTGCTTGCTTTCATCGTTAGGATGATACCTGGCTATTAGAATTTAAGATCGGATGTTATTAACTAATTCTATAAACTAATTATATAAACAAATGTACATCGCAGATATTTATAGACAGAAAGAAATAGTTTTTTCTTCTAGTCTTATTGTAATTATATTACCAATGATATTTTCTGAAAGAACGTTAACACTCATCAATATTTGTTTATTTAATAAACAAATTATATAAACAAATCCACATTTTAGGCGTTTTTAAGCGAAAAGAAATCGTTTTTTCTTCTAATCTTGTTGAAATTATATTGCCAATGATGTTTTCTGGAAAAATTTTGCTTTACATCACTAATCGTTTATTTTGTAAACAAATTATTTAAACTAATGTACATTGCAGATATTCATAGGCAGAAAGAAATCGCGTTTTCTTTTATTATTTTTTAAATTATATTTCATAAACGAACGAAGAACTCAGGATAATAATGCACTCTGATTCGTGAGAGACAAAGGGACTCACGATAAAAAAGCACCCCGATTCTTCTACTTATTTTAATGTCCCCATTGTGCATTTGTTCATATAAATTGTTTATAAATTTTATAAATTCTATTGTTTGACAAAAGTTTACGTAAAAAAAATTTCCAACATAATTACAACAAGAATACAAGAAACAAAATTGTCTTTCTGCTTATAAACGCCTACAATGTGTATTTTTTATATAATTTGTTTATAAATTTTACGAATTTCATTTTTTCACAAAATTTTGTCAAACAACATCATTCACAATATAATTTTAACAAGACTAGAAGAAAGATCGATTTTTTCTGCTTATAAACGCTTAGAATGTGCATTTGTTTACCTACTTTGTTTATAAAATAAAAAATAGTGTTAAACAACAAAATTTCATCTATAAACATCATTGTCAATACATAAAATCCAGCATTATAAACGATTATTGTCAATATAATTTAAAAAATAATAAAAGAAAAAACGATTTATTTCTGCCTATAAATGTCTGCAATGTACATTTGTTTATATAATTTGTTTATAAAATAAACGATTAGTGATGCATGGACAATTTTTCTATAAAAAATCATTGGCAAAATATAATTTTAATAAGATCTGAAGAAAGAAAACGATTTTTTTTCGTTTAAAAACGCCCGAAATGTGTATTTGTTTATATGATTTGTTTATAAAATAAACAAATATTGATGAATGGCAAAATTTTTGCAGAAAACGTCATTGGTAATATAATTACAATAAGACTAGAAGAAAGAAAGATTTTTTACTGCCTATAAGTGTCTGCGATATAAATTTGTTTATACAATTAGTTTATAGAATTATTTAATAACATCCAATCTTAAATTTTAATGGCCACGTATCATCCTAACGATGAAAGTAAAAAATTTTAGAGCAGAAATATACTTTGAAGACGAATAATCCCTAATGTCGATTATTTGTTAATACAATTTGTTTATAACAATTAACTTTACAAATTAAAAATTTTTTTCCTTTCTTATACCTCTGTGCATTAAATCTAAGTGACGGGAAGTATAAGAAAAATTTTTTCTAGGAGATAAAAAATATAATTAAAAAAGTCGACATTTTTTTCGTTCTTTGCACTAATATAAAAATTAAATAAACAAAAAATAAAAAATCTCACCAATCTCTGAAAAATTTAGTCCTGCATTTTGCAAAAAAAATATCTAAAATCGGTGTATAATTGCATTCTAAATGTCATTTTGAACCTCGTTTTTTGATTTCACTCCACTGTGCGGTGGCGTTGCCTTCCACACGATTATATTTTTCTGTTAAGAGTAGGTTTAAAATCTTACTCATTATACTGTTGATACTAGATATCATAACTATACATTAACTTTCTGAAAAGATTAAAAAGTCTACATCTTTAAATTTCAATGAGTATTAATGTTAACTGTGTAGGCTTTTATTTTAATTTTAGCTCGTTTCTGCCAACAGAAAATATCGTTTGAAAAATCTGACAAAAATCATGAAAACCTATTTTTGTAGTAGAAAGATATTTTCTCTATCCTGACCAAGAAAATGATTTTTTTAGGGCCACCCCAAGTGGGGAAAAGTGGGGAAAAGCACATTTTTTAACAAAAATCGACTGACAGTACAATTCTTAACGGATTTTGATGTTAAAAAAATGACCGTAAGGTTTCCAGGTATAACGAGTGACTGCGAATATTTCACTCTAACTAAACAAAAATTTGTTTAGTCAAACAACAAAGTTTAAACTTTTTTTGGTTTAACTTTTCAGTGATACCATTTCTTTTAAAATGTTCAAATTTATTAAAACAGGTCATAAACCAATGTTTATGACTAACTAGAAGTAATGTCCAGTAGGTTAGAGTAAGAAAATTTTTTTTTTATAATGTTACAAACAAAGTATTTAACAAAAGTCATTTTTTCGTGATTCACAATGGTTAGCTATTTTAAATCCATTGATTTCGTATGAAAAATGACAGATAATAATGTGCGCTTACAGTTATTTAAGAATAGTCACTGTTTACCAATCATTTAAACAATTTTTATAAACAAATGCACACTTTAACCATTTTTTCATGAATAGGCTTCATTTTTTTTTCGGAATCAACTTAAAATGTTTTGCCTAGACTCCTTGCTGTCATATTTTTCATAATTACAAAAACTGTTAATTATATAAACAATTTTTGTAAACAAATGTACACTTTGACCATTTTTTAATGAATAGGTCTAATTTTCTGCGGAATGAACTAGAAATGTCTTTCCAGGGATTCCTTGCTATCATATTTTTCATAGTGACAAAAACTGTTAATTATATAAACTATTTTTATAAACAACTGCACACTTTAATCATTTTTTTGTGAGTAGGTTTCATGAGTTGATTTTTTGCGAAATCAACTCGAAATGTTTTGCCAAAGACTCCTGGCTATCATATTTTTCCTAATGATATTAATTGTTAATTATATAAACAATTTTTATAAACAAATGCACATTTTCACAACTTTTTAAATGAATAGGCTTCATTTTTTTGCGGAAGCAACTCGAAATGTCTTGTCAAAGACTCCTTGCTGTCATATTTTTCCTAGTGACAAATACTGTTAATTATATAAACAATTTTTGTAAACGAATGCACATTTTTTCATGAATTTCATTTCATTTTTCATGAATAGGCCTAATTTTTTTATGAACAAGAAATGTCTTCCCAGGGACTCCATGATATCATATTTTTCATAATGACAAAAAATGTTAATTATATAAACAATTTTTATAAACAAATGCACATTTTGGCTATTTTTTCTTGAATAGGTTTCATTTTTTGCGGAAACTCGAAATGTTTTGCCGAAAGCTCTTTGCTATCATATTTTTCATAATGACAATAATTTTTAATTATATAAACAATTTTAATAAACAAATGCACATTTTCACAATTGTTTCATGAATAGGCTTCATTTTTTTTTGCGGAAGCAACTCGAAATGTCTTGCGAAAGACTCCTTGCGACAAAAACTGTTAATTATATAAACAATTTTTATAAACAATTGCACATTTTCACCATTTTTTCATGAATAGGCTTACTTTTCGTTTAAAAAATTAATAGCTTTTATCAATTTGAAATATATGACAGCAAGGAGTCCCTGGAAAGACATTTCTAGTTCATTCGACAAAAAAATTATGCGTATTCATGAAAAAATGGTCAAAATGTGAATTTGTTTATAAGAATTGTGTATATTGTCATTATGATCACAATTATTGTCATTATGAAAAACATGGCAGCAAGGAGTCTTTGGCAAAACATTTCGAGTTATTCCGCAAAAAAATGAAGCTTATTCATGAAAAAATGATGAAAATGTGCATTTGTTTATAAAAATTGTTTATGTAGTTAACAGTTTTCGTTACTATGAAAATATGATAGAAAGAGTCCCTGGAAAGACATTTCTAGTTCATTCCGCAAAAAATTAGGCCTATTCATGAAAAATGGTCAAAATGTGAATTTGTTTATAAAAGTTGTTTATATAATTAACAGTTGTTTTAATTATGAAAAATATGACACCCAGGAGTTTTTGGCAAAACATTTCAAGTTGATTGCGCAAAAAAAATGAAGCCAATTCATGAAAAAATGGTTAAAATATACATTTGTTTATAAAAATTGTTTAAATAATTGGTATTGGTAAAAAAGCTATTCTTAACTAATTGTAAGCGCACATTATTCTCTCATATTTCATACAAAATCTATGGATTTAACATAGCTAATCATTGCGAATCACGAAAAAATGACTTTTGTTCAATAGTTTGTTCATAACATTATAAAGAATTTTTTTTCTAACTCTGACCCACTGGAAATTATTTTTAGTTATTCGTTACATTGATTTATGACCTGTTTTAATGAATTTAAAGACCTTAAAAGAAATTATATCACTGAAAAGTTAGACAAAAGAAAGTTTAATATTTGTTGTTCAATAATAAATTTTTGTTTAGTCAGTGTGAAATATTCGCAGTCACTAGTTGTACCTGGAAGACTTGCGGTCATTTCTTTAAAAAAACATCGAAATCCGTTAAAAATTGTACTTTCGGTCGATTTTTGTCCAATCTAAGTATTGCGAACGCTTTACTGTGACAAATACGAGGGCCTTATTGGTCCGAGCGCTACGATGGTCCCCACGCTACCCCTCGGGCCCCCCGGGTGGGCCCGAGTGCGGGAAGCTCTGCTCCGATCGAACGATAATTGGATAGATTACGCGGAACCTCCTCCAACCCTGATAACATCGCTTTTATATGCCCGTTTTATGTGTTATGGCGCGACCCTTTACACCATGTATGGAAGTGATATATACGTATTATATACATATCCAACGTTTAGAGGCGCGAGCCAGGAACGTAACCTGTGCTGAGATCTTACAGTGGTGGTTAAGGAGATCGATATCTTATATCAGATTCTTTGCAGGTTGTTCGCCAAAGTAGGCTCCTTTTTGTATTATATCTGATTCACATTCAAGTGTTAAAGGGCCGCGTGACAAATTTGCTGAGAGCCTCAAGAGAATTTCCATTGTTTTTAGAAAGAATTTTGAGGAATGGTTTATGGGGTTTATTCTTGAAAATTAGTACAGGATAAAAAACGAAATCATGAGTCAACAACATTTTCTTTGCAACAGAGAAATTCTACTGCAAAGAAATATTGTGAAGAGTCTAGAAGATTCGAACAAATACTTATTCAGGGTGTCTAGCAGATCGGGAAATCGGGGAAAACCGGGGAAAACCCGGGAATTTGGTTTCACTGTGAGAAAACCGGGATAACCCCGAGAATTTTATTTCAGATCGGGAATTTTTTAATTTAATGGTAAAATCTACTTCTTTTCACTTTATTTACGGCTATATGAAAAGGGGAAAAAAATAAATTTCGAAAATAAAAATAAACATTAACTTTTGTTTTTGTAAAAGTGTAAAAAAACGTGTATAATTTAATGTTTAAGATAGGGGAAAAATGCTAACATGTTTATTTCGTAAGAAATTATGTTATCTAGGATAATATATACGTTTATATCCATATTCTTTAGTTTCGACCTTTTGTCAATTTCATATGCATTTTTTTCGTGTGAAAGGTCCAATTAATAAAAATATCTCTTAGGAATTGATAAAGCCCGAATTTTTCCTATCAATACTAAAAGATGTAGTATTACTTTATGTATTATTACTTTCTGTAATACAGAAAGAAAATACATATAATATATACGTTGATGAATCAGTCTCGACTTTGTATTTATGTTAGATCCCTCAATCAGTCGTCGATTGGAAAGGTCAATTACAATGAAAAACAAAGAAATGTTAATTGTCAA
Source organism: Euceroptres primus (assembly GCA_037177015.1). Classification (NCBI taxonomy): domain Eukaryota; kingdom Metazoa; phylum Arthropoda; class Insecta; order Hymenoptera; family Figitidae; genus Euceroptres; species Euceroptres primus. The sequence continues at coordinate 20,215 of JBAGKK010051258.1, forward strand.
AAACGTTTCGGTCCTGAGTTTGGACCCTCTTCAGTAAATATATTTTAATCGAAATCTGCAAGACTAGATTAAAAAATGTATAACATGACAAACAATTTAAATACAAAAATGACAAATTTTTGAGTAATCAATTGTCAACGTTTTTGACAACTAACATTTGTTTGTTTTTCATTGTAATTGATTTTTCCAATCGACGACTAATTGAGGGATCTAATGTAATATATGCGTTATTGTAAATAAAAAATGTAAAATTGGTCGGGAAAATGAAAAATTTGGTTGGAAAAAAACCGGGAATTTTAAATGGCCTGATCACTAGACATCCTGTTATTTCAGGCAATTTCTTTGATTGAAAGAAAATTAAGTTTGATGTTTGGTTACAAAGAAATTTGAGTTTGATGTTTGGTTACAAAGAAATTTGAGTTTGATGTCTGGTTACAAAGAAATTTCCTGTTCACTCTAAAAAACTAAAATCGTTGCCTCCAAAAATGCAAATGTCAAAATGAATTAAATTTCAGGGTTCACAGTCAGACCCCTATTGTCCTTTTTCCCCCATTTTCCCCCTGTTTTTCTCATGATCTCCTAAAATCCCTATTTTGAGAATTTCCCCTCTTTGACCCCTTTTTTGTTCAAAGTTCTTATTAATTTTACAAGAATTGTAATAAATAGAAACTTATTATGACATTCAAAAGCGCGAGCCACAATGTTAAAACCTTAGAAATTCAAAGTCTCCTACAATCTTCTAGAAACTTCAAAACTTTTCCCAAATTTTTTAAAATTTTCTAAAATATTCCAGACAGACTCTAAACCTGCCAGACTTTTTCAATGTCTTTCAAAATTTTCTTTAAACAAATCTTCTTAACTCTTCCATAACCGTCTAATATCTTCTGGGTTTTCTAGAATCTTTTCTATAGAATCTTTTTTTCTGTGTTTTGCTATAATCTTATAAAATCTTAAAGAATCTCCTAAAATTATTTAACAGGATCTACAGCGTTCAGGGAAGTCATGGAAAAGTCAAGAAATTCGGTTGGTCACGGAAAAATCAGGAAAATGTCAGGAAATGTTTTTAAAAGTCCGGGAAATTTTGTTCTCATGAAAAAGAACTAAAAAATAATGTCTTTTAGTATAATCTTTTACCAATTTTTAAGTATTATACACCTTTCAGTTTTTATTATACGAAAAAGCAGAAACTTATAAATGGAAAAAGTCCAGGAAAATAAGTCAGTCAGGGAAAAGTTAAGGAATCGTAAATCTGGGCTTCACTGTACACTAGGATGGATCGAAAATAAATACTTCTGGAATTCGAAATCGCTACAATGCTGAAAAGTAGCGTATTGGGATCCTAAACAAGTATAATTAATTTGTTTGGAGAGTTTTTAAATTTTCTTGAGTTTCAATTTTTTTTACATACCTGGAGGTCAGAAAAGTCTTTTCAATTTTCTTCGGATTTCAATCAATCATTTTTCCGAGAGATAATTTCTATTTAATTTACCCCTGTTTTCGGAAAATTTGTTTAACATGTTTGTAAGTAGAAGAATTTTTTGGGGTACTTGAAAACTTTCCGGTGACAAAAATGCATTAGGCAAAAAATCGCCAAGATCCAGGAATCGAAATTGGAAATACAGCGAATTTTTAAAATTTTTATTTAGGTATTTAGTGAAATTTAATAAACCTCTGATGAAAAAAAACCGCGAAAGCTTGGAAATGAAATAAATTAATGTTAAATTGATTGTTATAAATAATAAAATATAATATGATAGTTTATTGTTAGAAATAATAATAAAATATAATATGACAGTTGATTGTTAGAAATAATAATAAAATATAATATGAAATTTTAATGCATAATACATTGATAAATTAGGTTTGTGTTTTTTATTTCAGATTTTAAATTAATTGAAGTTTTGATATTTTCATTATTGTAGTTAAATTCAATGATTTTTCTTTTAAGGTAATATTTTCCCTAGCTAAAATTTTAATACTGTCAAAGTAAAAAAAATGATCAAATTTCCATAAATGTTGTGATAAACCTGTGTTTAAATGACCAATTCTGCAATCTCTTTCATGTTCGTAAATTCTATTTTTTAATTTTTAATTTAATTATTAATTTTAAAAAATTAATTTTAATTAATTAATATATAATTATATATAACATGTAACAATAATTTAATATTAATTAATTTTAACATTATTTTCTTCACTTGTGATTTTAGAATTTTTTTTGAGCATGTCTGGAATTTTTAAGCATAGAAATACACTAGAAAAAAATCCACAAGACCCAGGAGTCGAAATTAGAACTGCAGTAATTTTTCAAAATTTTGAATTTGGTTTTTAATAGAATTATTTTCTTCACTTGTGATTTTAGAATTTTTTTGAGCGTATCTGGAATTTTAAAGCATAGAAATACACTAGAAAAAAGTCGACGAGACCTAAGAATCAAAATGGGAAACAGGAATTTTTAAAAATGTTGAAGCGGCGTTTCTTTTTTCTAATACTTTTATTTCGGCCTGCAGTGTCATTAGTAAGTTGACACAATGGATGAACATGTATATTTTGCGAAAATTCATATTAGGGGAAGTTCAAAGCGCCCTTTATTTGGATTTGCAAGCGAACTCGATAAGCGTTCTCTCCCTACGCAAGAAGTTATAAAAAAATCTCTTCTTTCTTATCTATTTTCTTCATTACTTGAGTATCAATTTAGCAAAAAAATTTGGACAAAAAACAAGGTGGGGTTTTTGAGAAAATCGTATCTTAATTTTTTCAGAAAAACCGTCGCCATTTTGCGAATTTTCAATATTTTTAAAAATTTTCTGTCGGATTTCGAAAGAGGCCAATAAACCTCACCATAATCAGTAAAGAAAACTCAAATATCTTAATTAAGTCTAAAGTTATAAAAGTTTAAAGAAAAATGTGTTTTTTTAAAAAAGAAGCTTAAAATTCAAACACTCATAACTTCGTGAAAATGTATTTTTCTGAAAATGGTATTATACGTGTCTTGTTATTTCCTTTAAAAAACAACATATTTCATAGACGACCGATTCTGTGACTTGAAATTGCACTGCCTGCCTGATTTGAAATGGATTCGGTCTATAGTACCTCTGATAATACATTTACGATTCAACTGTTGGTTTATTTGCAGTCAACATAATTTTATTTGTTAATGAAATTTGAGTTTTCTTATAAAAATTTTGTATTTATTAATCTTATTAGCGTCCTTGGTATTTTTAAAGGAAACAAATTTCCTTCTTTTTCCTCCTTTATTTCGAAAAAGAAATCCCCCATTTTTCCTAAAATTGAACTACTAAAGCACTGTGATCCCTGACATTTGAATATTTCCAATATTGAAAAATTTCCTCCTTTTTTACGTCAGGTTATGTGTTTTAAATGATTATACGAACCGAGTATGCTTTTTTTTAAACTGAGGTAAAGGGAAATCGGTTGTCCATGAGGAATGGTATTTTGTGAAACAAAAAGAGAGCACGAAAAGAGGGATTGTCTTGCCAAATGGAGGACAACTTCTGGCAGCTTCAGTTAGTCGTACGAAAGAAAGATTTTTTATCGTGGCGAAAACGGTCGTGCAACAGCCTTTGCGAGGCAAAAAGCTGCCAAGTTCATGAAACAACGCCCAACGAAGACGGATGTCGTACTGTTGGCTGCGTGCAGTAAATTCGACCTACTCGAGCCGATAGAAATCAACGATAATTAGTCGTTAATGTTGGACTGCGTTATTCTCTTCCTCGATCTTAGCAGCATAGGCGTAACTGGTGGAATTCAAACAACCACCTTCTTCCTTTTTTTCCCAACTTTTGATCATTATCGTAAACGCTTTGTAAACCGCCACTTAAAAAAGATTTCATGATTTTAAAATTAGAAAAAACATGTGCAAGGTAAGTACATAACATTTAACCAAATAAAAAATGTGAAAACAATGGTACCAAGGGAAGAAATCTACAGAAGAAAATTATTCTTTTTTGATTTATTTTCACTGACATTTTTTTTCAATATGACATAACAATAACCATTTAATCTCAATTACATGAATAAATATGCAGTCATTGCGTAAAAAATATTGGCGTAAAGAAAACAGTTTTCGAAGTGGAATTTAATTTCCTTCCTTGTAGATTTACAACAGGCTGGTTGACTGATGATCCATTAAAATGTCTACAATTAAGACTCTCTTTCTGCTTCCGCACAAAAGAGGCTTAAAAAAGATTCAAAAGAAAAGATAAAGAATTTGGAAAAATGATTTATCTCTAGCTCGATGTGTGGCAATAATAATAATCTAAAGTAATAGCCAACATGATTTAATAATTGTCTATCATTTGTTTTATATATAATCAAAGGCTTAATCCAATATCCAATAAAGGTTTAATTAATCTTAATTAATTTCGTATAAGTTAGATAGATATCTACGAGATCAGTAACAGTAAAAATAAGCGTAAGGGAATTAATTACATCAAATCACTTGTAAGTTAGTTTTGAATAATGCTGTCTTGCTCAACAATAGCCTTCTATGTGATTATGATCAAATGATACTCGACGAAGGGTTTCATGGTTTCTTTCTGATCTAGATCCTACTTCGAAGCATGGATCTGGATTTAACCTAGATCCACGTGATTGACGATCTTTGATCTGAAATCACGTTGCATCTCTTTGGTACTTTTCACACGTATCTAGTGAGTGACTACATTCAATGATTCTGTGGGAAGGTTGTATAATGGATGCTCACTCTGATCCTAGATTCCTAACTGGATGCAAAGAGAAACTCAATAATGAAAAATAATTTTTAAGTTCGACTGCCCTCTACTTTCCCCTACTACAATAAGTCTTTCTAACATTCCATTTTTATAAATTATTATTGAATCATTTTTAATTAAATAACCAATTTAAGAATTAAAAATTCTAAAGTAATTGCATTTTTACAAATTAGAAAGTAAAACCATTACATAAATTCTATTACATAACTTACATAAATACTATTACAATTCTTATTTATATATTTGCAGATTATAAGAGTTATATTACTAATTAAATGGCTTAAGTCATAGAGATTGCTGAGTGTAAAATCTAGTTTTTAATGGATGAATAATATGAATATCATTCTGAAGAATCTACTGATGTTTTACATGATTATTTCTATGGCTGATAGGTCTTAAAATGATTACTATCTACTAACGAGAAAGTGACTTCAACGAAGTAAGTGATTTCGTAACCTATGATCTTTAATCGACTTTGATGATCTTTTTATTGATCTTGCACACTCTATGTGGTGATATACAGTTATGTCCATTCACTCATGGACACTTGATTTAGCAAAATGCTTTTACATGGACACAATGAAAAGTGAACCAAAAGTATTTCACCATTTCAGAATTACCCCAAGTATTTAACAATTTGATTCCGTTTTTCATTAATTAATAATTATTTACTCTACTATGATTTCCTCACCCCCACACTTGAAGAAAAGTTTTTTACATTTACACGAATCTTTTTAAAATCAAAAATATAATTGCATTGCTATGGGGTAAAAAAAATCGTTGATTCAAACAAATATTATTTGAATCAAAAAAAAATTTTTGGACCACTAGGGTTGTCCAAAATAACTTTTCTTAATACAGGTACGCGCTCCCTTCATTTTGTGCGGTTTTCGAAAAAAGAAATTGCGTATTTTTTTGCAATATTAATCCGTGCTCCGGGTCTTTGAAATTAGGAAATTTGCATAAGGAAAGCTCATTTTTCGAAAAAAATGGCAAAAATAAATAGGTACTTTCTGTAAACTAAAGGAATGTTAAGAAATGTTTAATGAATAATTTCCTCCAAATAACCTTTAATTTTGACCCCCCTCCACCAATCCCTTTACATTGTGCCCGGAAAATGCCCCAAAAAATGGAATATATCAGTTTTATGTAAAATTCATGCTAAAAATGCGAATTTTTGAATTTTTTCAACGTGAATTAATTTCAAACGCTAAGCGACAAAATTTTAAGTGTTTTTAACTAATTTGAAATTTTTTAAACAATTTTTGTTTGTTAACAAAATTGTAATTTCTCTATAAATAATGATAGGTTAGTATTTTCAGGGATTAATGACACAACAAGTGAATGTTGAGAATAATATTTTTTGTTTAAGACAATTTTCGATTGTTTAAACAATTTCCATTTGTTTAATTTTTTTTCGCAAAAAATCATGAAAATTTAGTATTTTCTGGAATAATTTACACTTAATGAATGTTAGGAGTAATATTTTTTACACTTAATGAATGCTAGGAGTAATATTTTTTGTTTCAGATATTTGGAAATTGTTTAAACAATAATAATTTGTCTTAACAACTATTTTTTTCAGCAAGTTATGGATAGTTATTTTTTTCTTGTGGACTTCATGTAGAAGAAACTGCCTGAAACAAAAATTATTACCCTTCTTCTTAACACAAATTAATTGCCTCATTAAGTCCACATGAAACAAATAAATGTCCATAACTTACTGAAAAAATTGTTTAAACAAGTGTTTATTGTTTAAAAAATTGGAGTATAAGTTCAGATAGAAGAAAATACTTAATAATAATCGACATTGTATAGGTGTATAAGAGATTAGAAAAAACTAGAATTTTCTTCACCTTTCCCACGAAAAGTTAAATTATAAGTGCGTCACTAATTTCAGAAAATATCAACGTTTAATATTTTTTCGCGACAAAAAATTCAAACAAATGAAAATTGTTTAAGCAATTGAAAAATGTCTTAAATAAAAAATATTACTCCTAATACTCATTCAATGTGTCAATTATTCCAGAAAATACTAACTTTTCATGATTTTTTGCGAAAAAGATTTAAACAAATAGAAATTATTTAACCCTTACGACTACTTTTGTCTCCTAAATTAATTGAAAATAAGTAAGTATTCATTATTTATAAATAAAACCAAATATTTTTTTAAAGCAAAAATGTTAAGACTGTTTCCTGTTTAACTTAATTATGCTGTTCTTTGTAGAAGGAATGGAAAGTGGATAATAAACATTTATTTTATTTTACATTATTCAATACTACATCTCGTTTCCGCACCACCCAGGAGGTAGAGTTTTCGGCGCTTTTTTTGAAGTGGACATCCTAGACATTCTAAAAATTATGAAAACAATTGTTCCAAAGTTTATTATTATCCATGGATAGTAATAAAGTTCTGGAATTCATCCATTAAGGTCTTATAAATTCAGAACGATTTCCTTAAAATCAGACAAATTTTGCTGAATTTAAGTTAATTTAATTTTAAGGTGTAATAATTTTAAGCATTCGTTTTTACTGTGCACCTTCCGTTCCTTCTAAAAACAATGGAATAATTATGAGAAAAGGGACTCAGTGTTAACATTTATTGCTTAAAAAATAATACTTTGTTTTACTTATAAATAATGAATACTTACCTATTTTCAATTAATTTAGGAGACAAAATTAGTCGTAAGTGCTGAAAAAGTGAAAACTTAATTCTTAATAACATTTATTTTCTTATAAATATGTTTCATTACTCATGAAAAGTGACGAATAAACCATTTTGAATTAATTTCTGCGAATAAGCGAATGAAAATGTACAAAAAATGAAAAATTAATTTGTCAAAAAATTAATTTATTTAAATACCGTAGGGTGGGGCTAATCTGTATAATTTTTACGTATTTTCGAGGTTTTTAAAAATCTTACGCTCAAGAAAAATTTTTTGCAGCTTTTTCATTTTACAGACAGTTAGAGGACTCAATTCAGAAGAGAAATCAATAATTTGTAGATTTTTAAATCATCTTCTACTTACTAATAGTAATTGTTGAAAAGTTGTACCTTTTTATGCTGCCGATCTTTTAAATAGGTACAACTATTGTTTTTTAAATGTTTTAAATGAACAAAACAATTTTTTAATACTGAAATACTAGTCAGAATTATTATTTAACTGTTTGAGAATACTTTTCGATGATAAAATATGAAGAAAAAAGTTTAATTAAGAAATTCATGTTAGTTTGAGATTTATCAAACAGAAAAAAATAAAACAATTAGGGTAAGAGTACCAATTCTTGGCACCCCCCACCCATTTGTTGGCACCTCTCTCTAATTTATTAGATAATACGACTGTTTAGCTTGTTTTGCTTTAATTAATTTAATTCTACCA
>JBAGKK010051259.1:0-10050 GCA_037177015.1 Euceroptres primus
CAAACTAATAGGATCAGTTAAGGAACTTAAGGTAAGCCAAATTTGAAGTTGCAGAATCTTTCGTGGACAAGATATGTTGCTTTTTAGAGTAAATTAGGCGATATGTATTTTTCCAATTTACAAAAAAAAATGTTAAGATCTATTTGAATTTTGTGTTTTGTTTTTCAAAAATTCCAATTTTTTCTTTAATAAGAAAATAAGTATAAAAATTCTGAAACATATACATAACGACGCCATAACCTTGCCATCGGGATCCTTCACTTCGCGTATCCTGACAATTTGTTCGGGTAAAAAATGTAACTCACAAACAACTTGACCACTTCATAATGTATTATCCTGCCGAGGAATTGCTTTTTCCCATTCGAGAAGACGTTCTGAATCTGAAGGAACGGAAATAAGAGTCCGCTTTTCTTTGCAGGATTTGAATCCCGAATTACAAAAATTACAAAATTACAAAATCCCAAAATTACAATTACTATACACGACCTGCCCTTGTAACGACCCATATTTAACGATCAAAAGATTCAAGAAAACACACTACATCTCGTTATTATCACGAAAAGCCATAATAATAAATTAAAAACCGCTATTTTATTATTTTAAGAGTTTTGACACATAAGACTCAATGTTTTTCTGGAACAGGACGAATGAGGCGCTATCTGGTGGCTAGCGGATGAGTTCACTCGTAAAGTGGAACTTGTAAGCGACAACAGCTGCTGCAAAAAATGTGTACAAAAGTACGGAGAGTCGGATAGGGCTGGGTCTGTCAGACCGTGTGTGCGGTTCTAGGGTTATTTATATTTATATTTGGTGTAGTTTAATTTAATAGTATCGAACAGTATTTTATACCACGAGAGCCGAAAAATCATGTCAACGTTGAGATTTTGAGGTTAGAGTGGTATAATAGTATATTGTGCTACAAGTTGAAAAAGCGATAGATTTAAAACGAGTGTGAAGTTAGCCACCCGAGCAGAGAGAAGATGGCTACTTTTTCTATAATTTGTTTAAAAATTGCTAATTTTTGTTTACCTGTTTTTTGTGTAAAAAGAAAATGAAATTGATTAAGGTTAGGGACGAGAGTCGGAAAATAGAATGAAGATGGCTCTGCGCCCGATGCACGAGCACACCCGAGACAGCACGAACACACCCGAAGTAACGCGAAGTAGTTTGCACTAAATTTACTTTTATCACTGCGTCCATTTACTTTTTTCACTGCGTCCATTTACTTTTTTCACTGCGTCCGTCCACTTTTTTCACTGATGCCCACGTCACTGCGCCACGTCATCGAACAAAAATCGGTCACTTTTTACACCAAAAACAGGTGGAAAAACGGGCACTTTTTCGCAAATTATAGAAAAAATTAATTATCTACACAATTTTCAATAAATAAGGGAAAAAGGTCCCAATTTGTAAATTCTCCCCTCGATACAAAGCACAGTCAACACTCGTCAACGCCTCGTGTTTCACATCCCAGATGGGGAGATAAAAATAGCGATTCGATGAAAAATACTCAAAGATACGATTCGATGAAAAATTAGGGTAATCTGAAAGCCAAACATTTCGGGTGAGAAAAAATCTCACGGGGTGGCATTGCACAGGAATAGATAGAGAATACATGGAACGCCAGACATACAACCTGTTGCTTCCACTTCACTCCCTCTTCCCTCTTCTTTAACTCCAGTGACGCTCTCTTTTTCTTTTTTCTACCTTTCTCATTTTCTATCTTTCTCTTTCACTCTGTCATTCCCTTTTAACTCTTCTTTCTATCCACGGATCTCTCTTTTCCTTCCTTTCTCTGTTCTTCTCTTGTCTCTTTTCCCTTCCTTTCTCACTCCCTCTTCTGTCTCTCTTCCTTTCCTCCAGCGCTCAATCTTCTTCTCTTTCCACCTTTCTTTTTCTCTTCCTCCTTTCTTCTCTTTGTCTCGTCTGACATCCTTTTCTCTCCTCCAGACTCACTCGTTTCCTCCTTCTATGAATCGAGTCTCTACACTTCTCTTTTACTCCTTAACATCTGGATAGAGCCCACTTTGTCAGCGACGTTTTCCCAGCTTATGTTCTCCTGATGCCTCGAAGGCTTCAAAAGTTGCACTCTGTTGCTCTTCGTTCTCCTTGCCTCTTCATTGCTCTCGCGTTGACACCGATGCGCTTCTCTCTTCCTGTCTGGCTCCTCGTCTCTTCCTGTCTCGATTCACGAGACAGCGTTACCTCTATAGTCGCGCTAGGCTGTCCGAGAGAGACTTTGCCTTACTTTCTCTTTCTCTGAGTCTGTCTCTCTGTTGATTTCTCTTTCTCTTCTCGTTCGTTGTACTTAGTCTGTCGTTCTCTTTTCCGATATGTTAGTCCTGCCCACTTATTCGTCTTCCTTTACTATTTTACTCACTCACTGCAAGGTCTCGTGTTCCTCCACCGAGCTACTGATCTCTTGATCCTATCCTGGTTTTCATAGAAGAGAGCGGTCATGGACATCACTATTAGTTTGTTTCTTTTTTTAAAACGGGTTTAGACTCTTTCTTAGAAAAGGGGAATGGAGAGGGTGGACAGGCAAAAGTGGAGATGAGCGGATTTAAGCAAAATAGGGATGAATATTGTCACAGAAAAATAAATTGGTTGATAATATAAGTTGGAATATTATTTTGAACATTTTTTCATCGTCCACACTGTGTGTTCCTTATTTACATTCAAAGGATTTATTATTAAAGAAATGCCAATATAATTTTGGGAAATGCTGAATTTTAAATTTTGAAATTGAATTTTACAAATATAATTTTGGGAAATACTGAAATTTTGGGAAATGATAAAGAATATAATGAAGCATCGATGTCTGATGAGTTTTAGTTTTTGTATTTGAAAAAAATTGTTTTTCAAAATTTAGTGTTGCCTTGTAATTGGCAAGGATTTCTATTACAAAAATCTAATGAACCTAGGGCAAAAAAGGTGCCTGTGGACAAATCTATTTTTAGCCCAGAATTTTTATCCGATTTGCAATTTTTGTTTAAATGAAAGTCTGTGAAATTGTGCATTGTTTCACGAATTGATCTTCTAGAAAAGTTTCTTGAAAAATTTTTTATTTAACAAACAAAATGAAAAATTTTTTTCTGATCTTTTCATGGCTGCCATTATGTTGGAAATTTTCTGACCGGACTACAAATGGCCAGAGTCAAGGCAGAAACTCATTAAAAATGAGTTTAAAATTAAAAAAATTGAAAAAACTCATTAAAAATCCGGCAGTGATAATTGCATAAAAAATTTTTTCGGATTGGTGTAAACAAATTAGTGAACAAAAGTTATATCTTCTCTATTTGCGATAATAAAGTACTTCTGACCCATATTTTTTGAAGGAGATAGAAGTAAAATAATGTTTATTTAAAATAAGAAGAACTTAAACATGAGTTATTAATTGTTTATAACAATTTAATAAACAAATTTCTAATCAGGCCATTTTCAAATAGAAATATTCCTTTTTTTCTAGCAGATTCAAGTGATAGAATCTTTCCAATGTTCCTCCGCTGTAATAATGTGCTATTAGACAACAATTTTGTATTATTTAAACAAATTTAATAAACAAATGCATCATTCGGCCATTTTTCAGTAGACAAATTTCGTTTCTTCTGTTAAAGAAACGAAATTTGAATAAACGATAAAACTCTCTCCAACGGTCCTCTGCTATGAATATTGTGTTTTTCAATAGCAATTTCTCATTATTTAAACAAATTTAATAAACAAATGCATCATTTTACCATTTTTCAGTATGTATGTTACAATTTTTTGCCAGAATCAACTATAAATCTTTCTCTGATAATCATTTACTATAGATATAGTGTTTTTCAATAAGAATCATTCATTATTTAAACAAATTCAATAAACAAATGTATAATCCCGCCATTTCTCAATAGAAAAATTTCATTTCTTCAGCAGAATAAACTATAAATCTCTCTCCAATGGTCCTATGCTATGGATATTGTGCTTTTCAATAGCAATTGTTCATTGTTTAAACAAATTTAATAAACAAATGCATCATTTTACCATTTTTCAGTGTGTATATTACGATTTTTTTGGCAGAATCAACTATAAATCTTTCACTGATGATAATTTACTATAGGTATAATGCTTTTCAATAACAATCATTCATTATTTAAACAAATTAAATAAACAAATACATCATTTGACCAGTTTTCAGTATGTGTGTTTGGTTTTTCAACAGAAGAAACTATACATCTGGCACTGATCAAATGATGTATTTGTTTATTTAATTTGTTTAAATAATGAATGATTGTTATTGAAAAGCACTATACCTATAGTAAATGATCATCAGTGAAAGATTTATAGTTGATTCTACCAAAAAAATCGTAACATAAATATTGAAAAATGGTCAAATGATGCATTTGTTTATTAAATTTGTTTATATAATGAACAATTGCTATTTAAAAGCATAAAATCCATAGCAAAAAATGTTTGGAGACGGATTCATAGTTGACTCTGCTGAAGAAACGAAACTTATCTACTGAAAAATGGCGGAATTATGCATTTGTTTATTAAACTTGTTTAAATATTGAATGATTGTTATTGAAAAGCACAATATCCATAGTAAATGATCATAAGTAAAAGATGTATAGTTGATTCTGATGAAGAAACGAAACTTACCTACTGAAAAATGGACGAATGATGAATTTGTTTATTAAATTTGTTTAAATAATACAAAATTGTTATCTAATTGCACATTATTACAGCGGAGGAACATTGGAAAGATACTAGTACTTGATTCTGTTAGAAAAAACGAAATATTTCTATTCGAAACTGTCCTGATTAAAAATTTGTTTGTTAAATTGTTATAAACAATTAATAAATCCTGTTCAAGTTCGTATAATTTTACATAAATCTAATTTTAAATAAATCTTTTACTTCTATCTCCTTAAAAAAATGTAGGTCAAAAGTACTTCATTACCGCAAATAGAGAAGATATAACTTTTGTTCACTAATTTGTTTACAACAATCCGAAAATTTTTTTATGAAGTCAACACTACCGGACGACATTTTTAATGAGTTTGTGCCTGAACTCTGACCATTTGTAGTCAGGTCAGAAAATTTTCAAAAAAATGACAGCTATGAAAAAACCAAAAAACAAAATTTTTCAGTTTGTTAAATAAAAAATTTTTCAAGAAAAAATATAAAATATTTATATATTTATATATTATTATAAAATCAAGGAGAGTTAACCCAAAATTACTTTTAACGAATTTTGTTATTTTTTTTTTTTAAAGAACGCAACTATAATAATAACTGCCTTGAATAATCAATGCTCTGAACATGATTTTGTGGTTGCCAAACCACAAAAACGCATAAACCCATCAAATCATTTTTTCGTTCCACTCCTGCAAAGCGACCCTCAATTAAAAAAAAGTCTTAAATCCACTTTGAAACAATTCTTAAATTTTTGTTTCTTTGTATTTTCTTTCCTAAAATTTTATACTGAATGAAAAATCTAATAGTTAAAAATTTTTTTATTTTTGTTTCTTTGTTTCTTTCCTAAAATTTTATACTAAATGAAAAATCTAATAGTTTTCATTTCTTTAATCCTAACTCTATAAGGTGTCGTGATTTTGAAAATAGTCATGATAAATATTCACATACATATGTGAATATTACACATATAATGTAGTCACATACATGATAAATATTTCATTTCTCACGAATGTGTTAATAAAATCAGTGATTTTGAAACAATTTCCAAATTTTTATTTCCTGTACTTTTTTCCTAAAAATCTGTATTGACTAAAAAATCTAATAGTTTTCATTTTTTTATCACAACTCTGTAGACAGTTGTAATTTCTAAAATAGTCACATTCATGATAAATATTTATCTCACATGTTAATAATATACTTCTAAAAATAGTTTCTCTGTGAGAAATATCTCTTTAGCAGTTTCCTATTACGTACTTTTTTCATGTAATTTTTTTTTACAAGAAGAATGAATTTTTGGTTTTGTGTGTAAAATATTTCTTTCACTACCAATTATTCTACTCCTTGAACTTTAAACAAACTATTTTGTAATTTTTTTCCTCGTGTTTAAAATACTTTCCTCCTATAAACAGTCTGAATTCTGCAAAAAGAACCTAAGCTGCTTTTAACTTTTTATATACAAGTTCGCCTTCGGAAAGAACATGGTTTTAAATTTGTCAGCAAGAGTTAAAATTAGACAAACTAAAAATCATGGACTTCAGAATGTATATTTTCAAACTGTTTATTTCTTTAATTTGGAATTTACCACAAGAATTAACAATGAACCACAAGAATTAAGAATGAACCTCAAGAATTAAGAATGAACCCCAAGAATTAAGAATGAACCATAAAAAGTAAGAATTAACCACAAGAAATTTCATTATCAATTTATAAATTAAATTAAGGCTGATAATAAAATAAAAATAAAAATAAATAATAATAAAGAGAATTTTATGCCAGTCTCTAAAAATCTGAAAAATGGAATTTATGCAATTTGCATTTCAGGTTTGAACCATGATTTCGTAAAAATGAATTTTTCTTTGCTTAAAATGGTTTGCTGAGAAATGTAAAATCTTAATATCTTATAAAAAATAAAAATCTAAATAATCAATCATAATAATTACGAAATTATCAATTATGAAATATGACATAATTGATTATGAAATAATCAATCATAATGATTATGAAATAATCAATGATAATAATTATGAAATAATCAATCATAATGATTATGAAATTATCTTCCTTTTAAATCTTTTTCTCTTTTAAATCTTTTTTTAAATCTCTTCCTTTTAAAACTTCCTTGAATTCTTAAATACTTTTCTTATTTTCCAACCATTTGTTGCTCATCGTAATTACTCTCGCAAAAGTAGGATAAACTTTTGACAGATTCTTAATCAGTTTATTCAACTTGACTTGACATTTCTCGCAAATGATGGTTTACGCAGTTATAAAAAATGACCCAGCGATTTCGTTTCGTCGCGTGCAGAGTTTTTCCTTCACATAATGGAGAATCATCTATTACCGACTGGTCTGACCATGACCATCATTAATTCTGCCCCCTCCTTCTTTCCTCTCTTCATTTTTCTTTAGAAATAAATAAAGAAATAAGTGAGCTCGCGGGGGGTTTCGTAAAGTCGAATATGCAGTTTGCTGGAACATTCGATCCCCCTTTAACGTTTAGGAATCCCGAACGATGATCTGTGATCCTCAGATCTCATGTCTGGACCATTCTTTCAGGGGTTCTCATCCCAAAAAGGATTAAATTTTAGAGATTCGGTTTACCAAATCAAATACGAAATTGTTTTATTAAACAATGGTTGTATTTATTAAATATATTTATTAAACCTAATTATATTGAAGTAAATAAAATCCTCGTTGAGAAATTTGATATTTTGAATATCAGTCTTTAATTTTAATTTTAATAAAACAAAACCAAGGAGAGAGAGATTGTTAATTGAGGACGAAATCTTTGAAGTTAGAATTGAATGAAAAGTTTAGAACTGAAAAGTTTAGAACTGAAAAGTTTAGAACTGAAAAGTTTAGAACTGAAAAGTTAAAGATTTGCTGAGTAAGTAGTTGTCGATCGAGAATCTGGATCAGTAGGACCTGTTTCTCGGGGAATGCAAAAAGTTCCATTATAGTGATCCCTCACGTGTCCAGTATTCATCCCTAAGGGCTGAGTCTCCTGCATTGTGATCATTACCCACTGAGCACTATACCGGGTGATCTTACATCTTACAACTGGGCACGTACTACTCTCAACAACAAAAAAGTTTGTTTTTTCTACTATCTTTGAACCTTCCTCCATCTGGACCACCCATAGCATTTCCTCCTTTGTGTCTTCAAAGGAAAAGGATTTAAAAAATAGAGATTGTAATTTTGATATCTTCTATTGTATTGCAACATTTTTATCCAGTATTTTTATTTTTCTAACAAGACGATTGAACTTGATCCCTTGTATTACGGAATTTAATATTCATTCTTGCTCTTTTGTTCTATTCAAATCAAATTGAGAACAGATTTTTCTAAAATCTAGTACACTAATTTATTTTCAAGTTTGAATGGATGTTTTTCAGGATCCAAATTAACTCTCTACACACTCAGAAAAATATTTGTTTGAATAAAACAAAAAAATTTGTTTGCTATCATATTATTGACAGAAACAAATGTTTTGTTTCGATTAACAAAACATTTATTTCATTTTAATAAATTGAAAATATCCACTTTATGAATCGAAACAAATAATTTGTTTGGTAATTAATTTGTTTGGGTCAATTTGTTTGATTTAAATAAAGGGTTTGCTTAAAATAAATCCATTTGGGTTTATACAAATATTTGTTTCATTTAAACAAAAATTATAATCCGCGTTCCTTAGAAAAACGCTAATAGTGCTGAAGGATCTTTCTCACAATAAAGACACAATCATAGTGAATATAAAGGCGTCTGCAATAATGTTACAGTACTGCCGTTATACATACCGTGTAATTGAATAAGGTTTTAAAAAACAAAATCTTTACTTCATTTAAAATAAAAAATATTTAAAGAAAACAAGATCTTTATTTAATTTAAACAAAAGATTTATTTGATCTAAATAAAAGTTTATTTAAATCAAATAAATAAGGACAAGTCAAGAATTTATTTCAATCAAAAAAACATTTGTTCGACCCCATATCAAGGATATAATTTGTTTCATTTAAACAAATTTTGTTTGAATCAAACAAATATTTTTCTGAGTGCAGAATAAGTTTAAATTCTTACCAACTTCGTTAATTAACTGAATTTTGTATATAAATAGGGCATTCCATGCAAAATCGTCCACTTTTGACCCCGACCCCTTTCGATTTGGTTGAAACTTTTTTATCTTTTTCTACCCTATCGAAAACATTTTTCAGAATTTTTTCAAATTTTTTTGCCTAATCCAAAAAAAATTGTGGGCTTTTCAAAAAATGGATTTTTTTCAAATGGCCGTAACTTTTTCAAAAATTGACTTATCGGGACGTTTTTTTTAAATTTTTGTTTTTAAATGCACTTTTCAGAAAAAAATTTATAAAAATTATACAGATACATCTTCAAGGTTTTTTGTTTTAAATGTTCGGGAAAAAACGGAAATTTCGAGATGATTGTCATTTTTAATTTTTTTTTTATAGAAAACTTTGAAATTTTCCGCAAATTCCCTGAAATTTTCAGAGTATGATTTTTTCGATTTCTATTTTTCTTTTTCAATTGAAAAAAAATTTTTTAACTCAGCTTATTTTTAATAACACTACTCTGAAATTTTTTTAGAATGGAGAGTCTTAAAATTTGGAAAATAATAATGATAATAATAATAATAATAATAGTAATAATAATAATAATAATAATAATTACGAGTGGTAGTCATCGGAAAAATTTCAATTTTTTTCGAAAAAGTCCGAAAAAAATAGAAGATAGCCCCGAATAATTTTTTTGAATAAATTACATTTAAAAACAAAAAAATGAAAAAAAAGGTATGATTTGGCCTATTTCTGACTAAGCTATAAGCTTTTAAAAATTTTGAAGCAGTTAATTTGGGATGAAATTGGTTAAAATTTTTTTTAATACGTCGATTTTTTTGTTCACATAGCTGAGAAACGAAGTTTAATAAATAAATTTATGCACAGTAGATATAAATACAATATAACTTTATTTCTTCACACATTTAAATAATTTATATACTCTAAATTTCTAGAAAGAAAATGTTCTTTTTTCTTACACTAAGTTGTATTTTTACGTCTAATTACTGATAATTACTTTTGAAATCTGTTTTTTTATCACAAATATTAATCGAAAATTATATTTAATCATTATTTGCATAACGTTATCAAATTAACTGCTCTTTTCAACTTGTGACATCTGTGTGCATTTCTATCAGTTAAAAATGAAATTATTCAAACGCCATTTATAAAAAAATTGACAAACTCCATAGAAATCTCGTCATCTCGCATAAAATTATTTTATAAACTATGTTTTTTGGGTATGTAAACAAAAAAAAGCGACGTATTAAAAAAAAATTCAAACGAATTTCATCCCAAA
>JBAGKK010051270.1:0-10050 GCA_037177015.1 Euceroptres primus
AATTTTACGACAATTTTATTCTTATCTTTATTTAAAAAAAAGAAAATCGCGTTACGTAATATGTGAACGATCCCTAAGTGATTCAGAGTCTCTGGATTCTCTGGATTCTCTGAACTCTATCAAATCATAACCGATTTCAGTGATTGATATATGTACGTGTTTCTTAATTTGAACTTTACAGAATTTTATACATTGTCAAATTTTCTTACAATGAAGAAATTTGAGATAAATTCAGATTATTAGAGACATATGTAATAAAAAAATATAATTTCAAACTCAAAGAAAATGTTCTTGATTTAACCCCAAATTGTTTATTTAGTTACATTTAGTTAAATCAACCAAAACATTTATAGCATTCAATTAATTTCATCAAGTGAATAATTTAGTAGAACCAAACAAATGTTTTTTTGCCTAAAAATCTCTGATTTAAAGAAAATGTAGTAATTGAACCAAATATTTTTCTGAGTGCAATAATGAAATATAAAATAGAAATGGTCGATTTGTATCACTTAATATTAGTTTAGTTCGAAAAGTAAAAATTTCATTTTTTAACAATAAACATTATTTTTAAAAATTACGATCTTAAGCACTTTCTTATATATGTCACGTGATATAAATATATTTGTATATCTTTGAAAAAAAAACTGGTATTATTAAGTGATGCAAGCTTAGATTTTATTGCAATCATTCAGAAATAAATACATAAATTAGAATTCAACAACTCTTAGGATTGTTTATACTTAATATATAACGTACAGCAAGGTCAAAAATTAATAGTACAAACGAATAAGAGATTTTGATTTGAATTCAATTCTTAATTTCAATTTCGACTTTTTTTTTACCTTTTATCATTTGTAAAAAATTTCAGTTAAAGATCATTGCAAAATAATTACATAACTGAGTTGACTATTCTTGATTGCTATAAACTAGTCAAATATTTCACTACCATTAAATTATTTAATTATTAAATTAATTACATCATAAATAAAAACATATTTTAGTACAAAAGTGACACTTTTAGAAAAATTCTCTAAAAGCCTCTTTTTGTGACATGATTAAAAGTGACCGTTAGAACCGGTCTACTTACAATCAGTACAATAAAAAACTGCATTGAAGAGAATGAAATGAATAAAAAAGGACCTTGATCGATATTTGAATAGGGTATCGAACGCCGGAAAATCATTGTTGAGTGTCACACCTAAATCTCTAATTGACGTAACAGAATAATAGAAAAAATAAAGTAAAATAGAAAAAAAGACAAGAAATATATATTGAAAAGAAGGGACCTGATGATTCAAAAACAATGAAGAAAATTTAAATCGGAGATACATAAATAAAATGGATAAAAAATATGTTTATGATCTTTATAGAAGACTAATGGCAACTGTTCCGTTTACAAATATATGGCAAAAAATGAAAGTGTACTTATGTGTTTTAAAAAGCTAACGATCACGTGATGAATAGTAATGGAGTACTATATGATGGCAAAAAAAAGACTCGCACTTATTACACCTCGAGCAATATACACTTCAGTAAGCATGCGGGCACTTAAAAAATTCCTGTAGTCGGCTTTATAACGATTCATCACATTGAATCGTTGTTACTAATCTCCATATTTGTTATGCAATGTACATTCCGTAAAAGCGTTCAAGTTCAAAGCGACATACATAATTGTGGTTTCATCAATCACACGATTTAAAGAAAACTCTATGGTTTCACTTGAATCTTACTAAATTTGATTCACAACTTTAACTCGGCAAAATATTTGGTTGAATGAACCAAATAAATAATTATATAAATATAGCCAAAGCTTGTTTGCTTCAACTGAATGTTTTGGATCATTTAACAAAAATAAAAAAAAAGAAAGTAATGTAGTTGATTCAACCAAAATATTTGATTTGCTCAACAAAACATTTTTTGTTAAAGGAAAAAACGATTTTCGTCTGTCTTATTCAAATTTCGTTCCGTTAAATTTTAATTACATACATTTGCATTAAATATTTTCAATTCAAGTGAAACATTTTTCTAAGTTTTATAAATGATATTGTAAATTAATGGTTAATATATTAACACATTCAAATATTTAAAAATAAAGTAATTTTTTCAGATGCTTCAGCATTATGCGACATCCCAATGGCCCTCTTGAGAAAAGAACAAATTCGACAGATTATCGGTAAAAAGTCCTCACTATTTACAGGAGTAAATACAGCATGCTGCTATTTCGTGCACAAAAAAGTCAATTCATTTAGTTCTGCAATTAGCTTGCGTAAAAATTTTATGTTTCGAAATGTATGTCAGTTAAAAAATTATAAAATATATTTTGAATACAAAAATTTTCCTTGGAATTTAACAATAGCTTTGCTTTCTGAGAAGAAAAATCAACTAATTATCAGACAGTAACATTACGAATCGGATTCCTGATATTATCTCGATATGGTCTTCCAGATTAAAAATTCGCCTGAGAAGTGAAAATCTTCAAAGATTATTTCTTCAGTAAAGTATAATAGTAATTTGAAATTTGAAGAATAATTAACGTTACGCATGTTAAATATGTTGAAAAGATTTACGTCACAGTCGTATGTGAAAAGTAACAGGTATTTTGAATTTAAGTGAAGAACGAATTGAGTGTTGTTATTATCTCGAAAATTATGTCAGTGAGAAGTAAAAAAATTCTTTCTTTCTTTCTCAACTCAGTATGTACAGACATCTGTGAAAATGTAGTGAAAGGAGATAAGTGAGTCTGTAGTGGTATGCTGGATAAAAATTGGTAAATATTGTTTTTGCAAAGTTAAAATTAAATTATTTCATGCTTCGACTTTTGCTTTAAGGTAAAATATAATCTATTTTCAGTGAATAGATTTTTAATGAAAATTTTCACTTGGAGTGACTTATAATCTGGATTATTTAAAAAATTCCAAAAGAAGCTGTTCCAAAATTGAATCATGCTTTCTTAGTTTTTACAATCAAATTGTATTTAAATTTAAACTTTAAATAAAAATGATCGCCATTTGATGTTTCGTTCACCATAATAATATAATAGAAAAAAGGAATTTAATAGTTTTATTTATTTTAGTTTGTCCTGCCCAAATCTTTTGTTTTAATTGAAGTTTTGTTATTTATTAAAAAATTATTGCCTTCAAGTTTTTCAAATGGTATTCAACAATTTCTACCCTCAATTTCCTTTTTCTTGAAAGTCAATTCTGACACTGGATCACAAAAAGAATATACTCCAACTTTTTCAGAACTTTTTTTAGCACATCACATGCACTCCGAAAAGAATTTTTGCACCACCGAACACGAGAACCAATTTTTAAACATCGCATAAATTTTTACGTTTAGTATTGATCCTTTTTTTCAGGATGTCATTTCATTCTGTCATTTCTTTAAGAATTAATTTTAGTATTTTATTTCAATGTTTCTGATATGTTTGCAGTCTTCCTCACTAACTGATTTCACTTCAGAAAAAAATCTTTACTTACAGCAAGTTTTCCAAGCAGACAACGTCATTTTGCGTTATGATTTCACCGAATTCAATCAATCAAGCAAGAATCCAAATTTATTTTTGCACGATTTTTTTCGTAAAAAATAATTCAACAAAATCGCACAATTTTCAATTAACGTCCACCGGTAGACTCGCGCACACCCGATCCAGCGACTGAGTGACCACCATCGGTAATTTCGCCTTATATCCACGTGTTACGATAAGGCCGTCATTACTTCGTCACTCATTATTCATCACTCACCCCACTTTCGGATTCGAGAGACACAAACGATTGGTGAGATAAAATGGTGATCTAATGAAACCGTTATAAGAGCATTGCGAGAAAGCATCTTCGAAAAACTTTCACTGCTTCCGTTTTTCGCTCCAGTATAAGGTTTTTTGGACGAAGGATAGAGCAGTGTACGAAGAATTTTGTGTGCAAAAACAAAATTATCTGGAAAAATTGGTAATGACTTTTTCTAGATAAGTAGCAAAGACATCTATACAAAATCTTCCATCTGATTTACCAATGGTCTAAAATTGACACCCGTCCTTTGAAGGAATCAGATTTTAATTCGAATAAGTGCATCAAGGTTTAATAACATTTTTTGAATATTTTAAGGGTGAAAATATTTAGCTAAATAATTATATTCCTAGGGGAGAACGAGAATAATTTACAGTAAAACGGTGATCTTCATTTTAACGCCGACTTCTTTTTAAATTAAGTTGAAACCAAAAATGAATTTTCGAAACAAATGAAATCGTTACCATGAAAATTTCAGTTTTTTAAAATTATTCAAAATAAGATGCAACAAAATTCACACCAATGGTTTTCTATGTTTCGTGAATTTTTCACAACTCATTTTTTTGCCTAAATTATGCAGAAAGCTGTTTGGTTGTTTCAACCAAAAATTTAGTTGGTTCATTCAACCAAATTTTAATTTTTTGATGTAAGTAAAGGTAAGTTTAAATTAACAATATTGCTAATTTAATTTTGTGGAAGTAACCATATATTGAATAATTACTTGAAACTTGCGCACGTTTTACAATTTTTATCTTGAACCGGTTATACATTATCGCACAAAATTGGAAAAAAATATTAAAAATATTATTTTACGTACTCGCGCGATACATGACTGCCTGATTTTTAGTTAATGAAAAGCAAGAGAAAATTCACGCTTATTTTCTTTATTCAGACAGTGTCCATGCGTTTAAACGAAACTTTCTTTACATTGTTTATAGAGTGTCTTCTTCAACTTGCGATATCCAATGTTGAAACCCTCATCCTATTCAAATAAAAAATAATGTTGACAAATTGTAAATAGTTATTTATAGAATTGTGTTTTATATTAATAAAATTCAAATATTTGAAATCAACTTATTTACACTCAAAATTTTCTAGTGGATTCAACCAATTTAGTTATTAATCCAAGTTTGTACTTGTTCTTATTGTTCAGTTAAATTAACAAAAACATTTATTTATTTTGACTAATTGTTTGCTCAAAATAACCGAAGTTTCGAGCGAAATTTACTTGAATCAACCAAAAAGTTTGCTGATGAAACTACATATTGACGAAAAACTATATTTATATACGAACTAATGGATCTTTAATAATATGTATTTATATTTTTTTCAATGTATTTTTTTGTGAAAATTATTAGTTCCCAAATTCAAAGAAGAAAACTATATATATATCTAATTCCATGTTGGAAAATGTTTATTATTGTTGTAATGTAATTGCTTTTTTCCTAAAGCCATAAAAGTATATACTTGCGGAAAATTTGCATGGAAAATATATTTTTTTTGTCTCATATTTCTTTATTTTATTTAAATTGTGCATAATTTGCGATATTTTATGTATGTATATGTAGGTCATTACCTTCTGTTAAATAAACGCAACCGGATATGAGTTTCTGTTCAAAAAAACGTACCTACATACTTCTTTCTTAAAATTGCAGGAAACTTAAAAGTGCAAATTACTGTTTACATAAACAGTTATTGTTAGAAAAATCTGATCAAGGTCGCATAATAGGCATTATAATAATAAAGTGTGCAAAAATTTTGTACAAAATTTTTAAAAATAAAAATAATACATATTATTTTTCCATGCATTCTTTAACCCCATGGTGTCAAGTTATTCCTTTTAAATTTACAAATTTCTATTTGTGCATGTAACTATTCAAAGCGTCCTTTGTTGTGAAAATTTCAAAAATAACAGTGAAATATATGTAATTCTCTTTTTAAAATTCTGAAGTATTTGAGAATTCTTAAATTCCCTTCTCAAAGTGGTCGGAAAATTGTAAGTATTGAAAGCTTTGGGTTCTAATGTTAATGATTCATTATGTAATTATTTAAATGAAGGTAATTTAAGTTATCTAATATCTTGATTCCATTAGTCAATGAAAACATTTTCAACGCTATTCTTAAATAGAAATTTATGAACATAACATAATGATAGGTTTGATTATTAAAATGTTATCATCAATGTTTTCTGATGTTAGATTATACAGAAAAAATTATTGGGAGAAGATATTTTATAGAAAATAATATCTATTATTTTTTACCTTTTTTTATTCTCTTGTTAGACCAGAATTGCAAAGATGAAGAAAAGTAACTGCATAGTGAAAGTATTAATTATTAATTTTAACTTTATTTAATTTTTGGTATTTAGATTTTAACTGAAATCTTTTTTCACTCCAAAATATACTACATTTTTACACTAAATTAAAAAAACTACAGCTTTGTATTTTGAATTTTTCAACTTATTTTCTATTTATTGACAGGAAATACAATTTACAATTCAAGTTGGAAATAAGAAAAAATTGTTGAACCGTTTTAAAGCTCATTTGAAATATAGGTATTTCCTTAAATTAAGAAATATAGATTCTCAGAGCCACTCATATTTTTTTTTTTCAAATTTCTAATGAGGGAAAGCTGAATTTGACATATCTGTGGTTTTGCTCAATAATCACGTTCATATTTTGACATTATAGTCAGTTCTTTGGTAATAGGTGATTAAATTATGCTCTATGTACTATGTACTTACAAAAAAAAACATAATTTCTCACATCTCTTTAAATCACTTTATTACTTGTTTCTCGCATAACAGGATAAAAATCTGCAAAGAATTTATGTTAAAATTATACTCATAATATAAAGAGAGTATATAAGTATAATGAGAAGATGCTGTGCAAATTTTTTTATTGATATGAAATAATTGATGACGATATATTGAACAAAAAAGGTCTCACGTTTCATCCTCAGGGACACCCGGAAATAATTTCAAAAGGGAAAAACCAATATTGACGACATAAATCTTACTCAATTCACCATATGTTTGTATATGTTTCATTTATGGCAATAATTGAAAATTCCACAACCGTATATACTCAGAATAATGTACGTGTTAAGGAAAATCATACTTTTCCATGAAGATCCTGTTCTGGTTGCAATTTATTATTTTCCTCAAGATACGAGATAGAACAAAAAGTGAGTTACAGTTGAGAAGAATTAAAACTGTTTACAGTTGATTTATATTAGAAATCAAAATTCATTAAGAATTTCATCTCGCAAACGGAACAAGCACATAATCTTTAAAAGATAGCGGTAAAAAATTAATCGGCAACTTCCTTTGAATTTTTTTATCAGTAAAAATACCAGATAAGATATTGCCTCAATCTTCTGAAATTATTTTTACCAGAAGAATGTTGAAGCTGATTAAATATGTCAATATTTCCATTTTACAATTTATTGCGTATTAACTATATTTTTTTCGAGAAGGATAAAAGAATTAAACATTGGTTTTAAGAAAAGAATCTGGAAACCTTTCAAAATCTTTGATTTAGAAAAAGAAAATCATGTCTTTTTCAATCTCTCGACGTTCAGGAAATTGTAGTCTCAAATTCATTAAAATTAATTTCAATATATTGAAAAGTTTTTTTTACAATAACTGGATTACCTCGCACTTATATTATGTCTTTTGAGAACAAATTAATTAATTAATTAAGTCTAAAATGTAGTGGATTACGTAACTTTCGGTTTCATTTTTGGTGATAGTGACTTGGGGAAACCCCATTTTTCCAACTGAAAACCATAATGTACCTAATGTTGGTATAAGACATTTTTTTTAAACTGATGAATGAATTTGAGGATAGGACATCGCAAGTGATTGAGCACATTTTCGTAATTCACGGACGAGTGATTAAGTCGAGGACAAGGATCGAACGTATACATAATATCAATCCTTCGGTTTTCTCGTTCACGGCTCACTGGAAAGATGGAAGTTAAGGGAAGGACACTAACTAAAGTTAAGTGAAAGACACTAATTTGAAAGTATCCAACCTCCTAACAATTTTTCCTTGAATGTAGAAAAACGATAAATGTATGTCTCTAGATCCGTTTACAGTTTATCCCCTTCAAACTAAAAGCTTAGATTTATTCATTAGAAATATTCCATTCATAAATTTATAGGTACTTGTCTGCAAAACCATATTTTCCAATGAAGGGAAATTAGTTTCAGCTTAACTATAGCAAGTCATTATAATAAGAAGTGAAAACCAATTAATCCGGTTTTTTATACAAAGTGCAACTGAATTTGATTTGTTTCAGGTAAACTTGAAAAACTTGAATAACTTTAAGGTTTTGGAAATTTTTAATTTTGAGGAGTGAGAATTATTAATTTTTCTATGATTAATGATTAGTGGAATTCACTTATTCAGTATGTTTTATATCTAAAACCTGTTAATTATGCATTCCGAATCCTGAATCTAACATTATTCATTCAAATCTTTTATTCATTTTATGGATAAAGCATATGAAAATCAGAGAAGATCCGGATTTCAACACAAACCATATTTAATTTATAGAAAAGCGTAGAATCAAAACTATAGAAAGCCTAGATCTAATTGCAAATCATTTTAAATAAAGGCAGTGCCTAGTATTATGGAAATTTTCGTACAACTAGCACACAACATATACAGCAGTACGGGCCGAGGCTATTGTTACGGAATTTTCTCGTAACAATAGCCCGTCCCCCCTTTGTGTTGTATGCTAGTTGTACGGAAAATTCCGTAGCAATATCCTCGGCCTTAAATAAAATCTTAATTATTTTAAATATTTTTCGAATTGTACGAAGAAAAGGGAATATCTTAGAAACCTTTCACTTTTATGTTCCTCAAATATCTTTTTGCAACACCCACCTCAAAAGTTGCACTTTTCATGGTTCTAAATTGTGCCTGAAGGGCTTTATTTTAGCAGACTGTGTAAAAAAATTCGCGCATGCGCAGTTTGAATCTGACTTCAAGCACTGTTGAAAAATCTGCGCGTGCGCACTTTCGAAATAAGGCACTTCAGACACTGGCATCGGTAGCTTTAGACACTGGCGTGGTGGTGACAGGGCTCTTGACACAATACGATTGTTTTCTGTGAATTTGATTCAACTTTCTCGGAAGAGTGTTGCAAAAAATAGTGTGTGATACACGTGCGTAAAGATAATTTCACTCGTGTAATTTGCATCACACTCGTGAAATCACCTACTTTACGCACTTGTATCACAAATAACTATATTATCTCAGGACATTTTGACCAATAAAGTTTTATATTTACGGATCTTTTTTAAATTAACCATCTTGCTTGCGTTAAAATCGTATTAGAAGTCAAAATTTAAGTAATAATAGAGGGTAAGGATCAATCTGAACCATTGAACGCATTTTTTATCAAAGGAATATTAAAAAAAAATAAATTATCTGCCCTTTGGCTGATCTACAGTACATTTATTCTTTGTTTAATTAACAAAAAAATAATTTATTATCATTCTAACATTTTTTTATTATTGTCTAAGGTTTAAAATATTGTATTTATTTAAATTAATATTAAACAGCGTTATCATCTCAGCGCACCCCGAATTTTTAACCTTTACCGATCCTCTTGAAACTTGGGTATTTTGTAGCCACGTATGACCAAACTTTTGAGGCAAAACAATTGGCCACTATAATGTATGATTATTAAATTAAAATTAATTAAATATTAAATTAAATAATTATTTTATTTAAAAAATAATTAAACAGATCTTTGAACATCGTCCGTTTCTAACTAACATCAGTGCGCATAAACTATTTTCAACTTTATTCAAAATAGATGGAGACCCTGCTGCTAGAGAATATATTTTCTCGAAATATTTTTGAAGTTTCGCCTACTCTTTTGCACACTGCTAAATTTGAAATAGACACTATAATATAATAATATATTATAATAATATAATATAATTCTCCGTACTGTCAATAATCGAATTTTATTTTGAGAAAATATATTCTCTAGGCCTATGCCACGCTATGGGAAGGGACTCTTATCTGTTCTGAATGACTAGATAGAAACGGACAGTGTTCAAAGTTTTGTTCAATAATTTTTTAAATAAAATAAATATTTTATTTAATATTTAATTAATGCCTGATTTGTCCATTTTTTCCTTCCAGCGTCAAAACGTACAATAAAAGAACGACGTTTTAAGATTAATTTGGTTAAATTTGATGATGGCTCCTGGGAGAACCATTGAAATAAAGTTTTCTAATTG
>JBAGKK010051292.1:0-10048 GCA_037177015.1 Euceroptres primus
GTTGGGCCGACTACGGGTAACAAGGTTGGTTCGTTGCTTCGATACACTGTCGGTCCATTATTGAAAATCAAAGTTGTCCCGGCATTGTAGCCCAATGTTATACCGATCTCGTACAACACACTGGCCCAATCTTGGGTCCTCATGTCGGACCGATTGTCGGCAAAAACCTCGGCCCAGCGTGATCATTTCACTAGTTGGACCAATCTTTGGCTAAAAAGGTTGTACCGAGTTTTACAATGTCGGGCCAACTTTGGGCCGACGGGAAATTCGCACATGGGACAGCGTTCAGATTTTAGCGCAGCCTTTAAGTCTCCTCAATCCGAAAATTATTAGCCTTGGACATTTCTCGTTCAGGACTTTTTGTTTCCTTTTTGCCCACTGAATTCGTTGCTCCTGTTTTTGTTACAATCTCCTAATTTTTAAATTATTTTGTTTTAATTTATAAACATTATTTTATAATATTTTTCTAAAATGAAAAATCAATGAAGCTAAAAACTCTTTAGTTGTTCTCCACTTATCGTGGTAAATGTGCAGTCATATAGGAGCATATTTTTGGCCCGAAATGTACTTCTCCCACTGTGCGCCGCCTTGAAGTCTCTGCAATTTCAAAACTATACCTCTCAGAAAACTTTCGTTCAGGTCTTTTTGTCTCAGTTGACCATGCAGAATTCGCTGCTTTTGGTTTAGTTTCAATTTAGTTATTTATTTTTTATTTCTTAAATTTGACAATAAATTCTTTTTTTTTATTTTTTGAAATGGAGATTGGAACACTGGCTAGTAATGTTCCATTAGGGGCTTTATTCGGATAGATCTCGATTCCATTTGTAGTTTGGAAAAAGCGAGAAAACAGGTCCCAGGTTTTCTACGCAGAATGGAGAGTCTCTATGGATAAAGCTGCAGAGAGAGAACATACGCGGAAGCTTATAACGGATGATATCAACGGCGTCCTGGCCGAGTGCCCAATACCTCGGAGTCGTTTTCACTTCGTAATCCCCTTCCAGTTGGTATCCCTATCGATTACTAGGTCCGGCTTTATAATACACATTCGGTGTTTTCATTCCCCTTCCATTTCTCTTGTTTACCAGGGAATATCCAGTGACGATTGTTAATTAATTAGCTCTCGCGATATTGCTATTTGAGCCCTGAAATTCCTGCAAGAGCAGAAATTAATTAACTGGAATATCAATTTCCAAAGGGAATAAAAAAATGCATAAAAATAAAAATATAAAATCGTCATAAAACTGAAATATAAAAGAGCCATAAAAATAAACGTAAAAAAGACATTTAAATTTTCTGAATTATTGAAGATGATCCGTTTTCAAGGTACTCTCGAGATACCTAATCCCTCGATCGATATTCGAATGACGAAAATCGACGTCAGTTGAGAGTTATTTCAGTCAGGGTCATAACTCGGCGATATTACTTTCTCAACCGGGCAGACAAGCTTGTCCTCTCGACGCAAAGAAGTCGTAAAATCAATGCCGCTACGAGCCATCGGAGTTCCTCCGGATGTAAGATTAGCCGATACGTAGGTAACACCCGGTACGTGTAATGGGAACGATACGTTATCTTGGACGTGTAACACGAAAGCGTTACTGCCTTACATATTTATCACCCAACCGTTCGCAAGGGTCTAAATATTCTCGCGGATAACTCCGGTGAATGTTTGCCTAACCGCGCAAAACTTCGTCTCAGTTCAGAGTCGTCACTCGAGTATCTTAGCTACAAATTACAGTCCAATTAACGTCGAGTCAGCACGCCGACTTCCTATTTTACTCTCCTTCGAAGATTTCTCAAACATATTAGTCAACTTGTTGAAACTTCTATCCAATTTCAGTCTGAAGTGTAAAAAAGGAATTGCTGATTTGAGCTTGGCCCTAATTTAGGTTTTTCGTTGCAAGTAAGGTCTTGGATTTAAATTAGTAATCGAGGATCGAATTCTACGAGAAAAAGGGAGAAGAAAAGTCCTGACGAAGACATTTGTCAGAGACGTGTTCTTAGACCTAGGGAGATTTAAAGGTGGCGACGTGATTAGTGTTAATTTTAAGCGCAACCTTCAAGTCTCCCTAACTCGAAAACTATTCACCTTGGACAATTCTTGCTTAGGAGTTTTTGTTTCCCTTTTACGCACAGAATTCATTGCTCCTGTTTTGGTTACAATTTTCTATTTTTAAAATTATTTTAATAATGTTTATAACCATTATTTTATTATTTTTTTTAAACCAAAACCTACAGTAAAAATCAAATTCTGTGTGAAAAAAGCAGTTGAAAAGTCCAAAGGAAGAATTTTGTTGGATGATTATTTGTTGAACTAGAGAGGCTTGAAGACTGCGCTCATCAGCGTTCAGCTTCTAGCGCTGTCTTCAATCCTCCTCAATCCGAAAACTATGCACCTTGGACAATTTTTGCTCAGGACTTTTTGTTTTCTGTTCCACACAGAATCCGTTACTCCGGTTTTGATTACAATGTTCTCTTTTTTCAAATTATTTTGTTAAATCATTTTTTTCTGAAACGAAAATCTACAGTAAAAAATTAAATTCTATACAAATGAAGGAATAAAAAAATTTCCGAGGAAGAAATTAGTCAGATGCTTATTTACTGAATTAGAGGGGATTGAAGACTGTGGTCATCAGCGGTAAGCTTCTAGCGCAACCTTCAAGTGTCCCTAATTCGAAAATTATTCACCTTGGAGAATTCTTGCTAAGGAATTTTTGTTTTAGTTCATCACGCAGAATCTATTGCTTCATTTTTATTATAATTTTACATTTTTTAAATTATTTTTTTAATATTGTTAACAAGTTGCTTATTCTATTTTCTGAAATGAAAGGCTAAGTAGACAGTTTTTATGCAAAAGGAGTCGAAAGTTCCAAAGGAAGAATTTTATCAGATGCTTATTTATTAAACTAGAGGAGATTGAAGACTACGCTGATCAGCGTCAATTTGATGCCGTCAAAATCTGGCGTTGCCTTCGAGTCTTCCTAATTGAAAAACTATTCACCTTGGAGAATTTTCGCTCAAGATTTTTTGTTTCCTTTTTTTTCGTACGGAATCCATTACTTCAATTTTGGTTACATTTTTCTACTTTTCAAATTATTTTGTTAAATTTATTAACAATTATTTTATCATTTTTTCTAAACAGAAAACCTAAAGTATGGAATCAAATTCTGTGCAAAAGAAAGAGTAGAAAATTCCCAAGGAAAAATTTTGTTGGAATTCACTGCTCCTATTTTTTGCCAGTATTTTTCATTTTATAAACACTCTAATTTAATTTTTAATTTTTTTTAACAATCTCACGTTTTTGTAAACTATTGATGAAGAATTAAATTCAACGTGGAAAAAAAAGAAATTTTTTTGGGATGACATTTCTCAGATACTTGATTTTAGAACTAGGGAGGCCTAAAGGCGGCGCTCCGATTAGCGTATATTTTGAGCGCCACCTTCAAGTGTCTTTAATTCGAAAACTACCCATCGCAGAACATTGTATCTTAGGACTTTTAGTTTTCCTTTTTCACACAGAATACGCCGCTCCTATTTTGGTCCCCATGTTTTCAATTGTATCCCAATTAAATACTAATTTTGTCACTATATTTGGAAGCCAATTGAGCAATCGGGCCCTGAGGCATTAATAATTTAATACTGAGCGTTTCTGAAAATATCTTAAAATCAGACAAGAAATAGAAGCTGTAGACTATATGAATAATAAGTTTTGAGCTTTGAACACTGTGCGTTACCTTCAAAGACTCTCTAAATCGAAAACTATCTTTCACAGAACATTTTCGCTCAGGACTTTTAGTTCTCCTTTTTCACACAGAATGCACTGCTCCTATTTTTAATCCGATATTTTTTATTTTATCCTAATTAAATCCTAATTTTGTCCCTTTGCTTATAAACTATGGCCCACAGAAAGAAATTGAAAAATCGGTCCATAAGGTGATCTTAATTTAAGGCTGAACGTTTCCGAAAAGAAATTCAAAATCTGTCAAGAAATAGAAGCTGTAGTAAATTTATAGTTTTGACCACTGTGCGCCACATTCAAGTCTCCCTAATTCAAAAACTACCCATCACAGACAATTTTCCCATGGGACTTTTAGTTTTAAATTTCCTCACAGAATCCATTACTGTCACTTTTCTTTTAATTTTTTTTATTTCTATAAATAAGTTGATAAATTATATTAAAATAGTTAATAAAACAATAGTTAATCAAAATAATTATAAAAGTTTTGAAAACTAGTTACGTTCCTGTCTCAGCCCAACGTTGGTAATCTATCGCGACGCCTTTCCTTCCTGTTACTCACCCCCGAACCCTTTATCGATTTCACTCTGTATACAAATCCACCTTCAGGTAACATTAGTCACTCGGCTCTACCAGTGGCACAGAGAGCCCATCCAGGGCGGAACGGTCCAGCCCCGACTTTGGAAAACTGGTTATAGAATTGCATTGGCGCTCTGTTGTATCTACACTGAATTCACTCCTTTCCCATAGCCCCTCCCCCCTATCTTTTATCTCGTTTTTCACCTGTCCCTCTGTTTCTCTTTCGGGCTTTTTTGCAACTTCAATCTCGAAAACGAAGGCGAATCTGCTGTGAGTGGACTCCCCCCCCCAACCACTCACCACCTCACCCTCCATTCATCCATTTTCCAAACAAAGTCACTATAG
This sequence comes from Euceroptres primus, assembly GCA_037177015.1. Classification (NCBI taxonomy): domain Eukaryota; kingdom Metazoa; phylum Arthropoda; class Insecta; order Hymenoptera; family Figitidae; genus Euceroptres; species Euceroptres primus. Next base: position 4,658 of record JBAGKK010051292.1, read on the forward strand.
TGCTTTAGTAAGACAATCCTTTCATCGAGTGCGAAAATTATTCATTGTAATTCAACCCCATTTTTAAAAACCCACCCCTGTTAAGAATTAAGTACCTGGTAGATAATTATTTGTAACTTGTTGTTTTAGCCTTGACCTTAAATTATTTTTCATGGCATAGGCTTAAGAAAGTCGCTTTTTGAAGCCTCCTAAACAGACTTTGTACGGCAGTTCTGATGCATCTCAGAACTGCTTTAAAAAGTTTTGTTAAGGCAGCGTGAAGTTAGCTCTATAAAGTAACACTTCAGGGGTAGCAAACAGGCTTCAAAAACGCGACTTCTCTTCATACCTGTGCCGCAAAAAATACTGTGTGGGGCGCACCTATAAAGTAAGTGTTCCGATGAATGATTTCAGCGCTCGCCTTGGGCTCGCCTCAGCTCTCCTCGGACTCGCGCTGATACCTTCATCCTAATCTGAAAACACTTACTTTACAGGCACGCTATATAAACTACTATTGTTAAAGTTGTTTTCAATCCTGAAATAAACTTTTTCTTTGCTTAGAAATGAAAATTTAAATCCGCCCCTGTTTTGAATCCACCTATGTTCCTGCATACATAGATAGGTACTTATGTAGGTATAAGCACTCGCCTCTCCACTTTCCTTTCTCCTCTTCTTCTTCTGGTTCTTCTCTTTCTCGGTGACAGTTACAAACGACGTGTTATCTATAAGGATTGTAAGGCGAGGGCGAAAATGGTGAGCACCTGCTCGCTCTATCCGTCTCTTCTGGAGCGTCGCAACTTTCTATGTACTCGTGTCAATGGGAACCCCATCAACTCCATCCTCTTTTCAGACCCTGACCTTGAAAAGACTCTGGACGAAGGTTTCTTTTTATTAAGCTGAAGTGTATTAAAAAAGCAAAGTGAAACAATCTCTTGAGCTAAAATTTTGCCTTTATATTTAGATAGGAGAGGCGACTGACTAGTTAAAAGGATTAAAAAATTGAAAAAAAATTCCGGAGGCGAGATTCGAACTCGATCGCCTCGCTCTGACAATGAGATTTGAGCACTTTACTACTGAGCTGTCACAAGATTTATCGTAAAGGCATTCTGATTTTTTTCTTTTCTACTTTCCTTTTTATTTTTACAGTATATCTATTTTAAAGATATGTACATCCATTAATTTTGTTAGGTAATTTATAAAATTGGTTTAATAATCAAGTTGAAAACAAATTATCTTATGTAAATAAAATTTTGTTATATTTTTGTTATATTATGTTAAATTTTTATGTTTTAGGTCTGATGATTTTTTGCTGCTATTTCCTGCTGAATCTACAATCTTCAAAATGTATGTGAATGAAAAGAACATTTATTTATAATTTAAGCCAGACGCGAAGATCTCGATGATTTTCGCGAAATTCGAGAGTGTTTAGAAATGTCTGTAAAGTAACAAAACCGACTGGAGGGCTTTGCTCGAGCATTACCTCGTACACGCAGCATCAAAATTTAAGCGCGTCTAAAGTTTTTCCGGAGAAATTTTTAAATTTCTCAGGAACATAAATTCCTCAGCAAACATAAAATAAATTTTATGTTTGCAATTTATGAAGTTACTGACCTTTTGAACTTTAAGGTCTCCAAATTTGGAATTTTTAACTTGAAAAGGCTTTTAAGTTGGGGAAAAAAAAAGAAAATTGGAAAAAATACTTTAGAAAGGTTTCAAGTCAGAATTGAGAAAAATCTCAACTTTAAAGCCTCAAAAATTGAAAATTTTCAACTTTATGAGCACTCAAATTGCGAGTTTATCAACTTTGGGAGGAAACTTGTAATTTTCAACTTTAAGGGCTTTGTTTGGAATAGTTTGGAAATTTACAACTTTGGGAGCTTTCAAGTTGAGAGATTTACAACTTAGCGAACTTTTAGGTTGGGAGTCCTTCAACTTTGGGAACTTTCAAGTTTGGAGTTTTACAACTTTAAGAGTATTTAACTTGAGACTTGTTTCAACTTGGGATTTTTAAAACTTGGCGAACTCTTAAGTTGTGAGTTTTCCAAGATTGGGAACTTTTAAGTTGGGAGTTTTACAACTTTAGGAGCATTCAACTTTGGACTTTTATCAATATTACGAACTTTTAAGTAGAGAGGTTTTCAACTTTAATAACTTTCAATTTGGGAGTTTTACAATAGGAGTATTCAACTTGGGACTTTTTAGAACTTAACATTTTTTAACTTTTCGAACTTTTAAGCAGGGATTTTTTACATTTTGGGAACTTTCGAGTTGGGAGTTTTACAACTTTAGGTGTATTCAACTTGGAACTTTTTCCAACTTTACGAACTGTTAAGTTGGGAACTTTTAAACTTTGGGAATTTTCAAGTTATGCATTTTACAACTTTTGAAACATTCAACTTGGGACTTTTTTCAGTTTTGCGAGCTTTCATGTTCGGAAACTTTAAGTTGGATGGCTCTCAAGTTTTGAAATTTCCAAGTTGGGAAGCTGTCAACTTCAAAAGCTTTCAAGTTTCAAAACTTTGGGAGCCTTTAAGTTCAGAAACTTGAAGATGGTAACTTTCAACTTTAGGGGCTTTCATGTTGAGAAATTTACAACTTTGGGAGCTTTCAAGTTGGAATATTTATAACGTTGGGAGCTTTCAAGTTGGGAGATTTACAACTTAGCGAACTTTTAAGTTGGGAGTTTTTCAACTTTGGGAACTTTCTAGTTGGGAGCTTTACAACTTTATTTAAGTTTATAGGTTTTCAACTTTGAGTACTTTCAAGTTGGGAGTTTTACAACTTTGGGAGCATTCAACTTGGGGCATTTTTTCAACATTAAAAACTTTTAAGTTGAGAGGTTTTCAACTTTGGTAACTTTCAATTTGGGAATTTTAAAAATTTGAGAGCATTCAACTTGGAACTTTTTTCAACTTGGGATTTTTAAAACTTAGCGAACTTTTAAGTTGTGAGTTTTCCAACTTGGGGAACTTTCAAGTTTGGAGTCTAACAACTTTAAGAGCATTTAACTTCGGACTTTTTTCAACTTTACGAACTTTTAAGTTGGGAATTTTTAAACTTTGGGAATTTTCAAGTTGGGCGTTTTACAACTTTGGAAGCATTCAACTTGAGACTTTTTTCAACATTAAGAAGTTTTAAGTTGAGACGTTTCTAACTTTGGTAACTTTCAATTTGGAAGTTTTACAACTTTAAGATCATTTAACTTGGGACTTTATTCAACATTACGAACTTTTAAGTTGAGACGTTTTTAACTTCGGTAACTTTCAATTTGGAAGTTTCACAACTTTGGAAGCATTCAACTTGGGATTTTTAAAACTTAGCGAACTTTTAAGTTGGGAGTTTTCCGACTTTGGGAACATTCAAGTTTTTTTTTACAACTTTAAGAGCATTCAACTTGGGACTTTTTTTCAACTTTACGAACTTTTAAATTGGGAATTTTTATAGTCTGTGAATTTCTAAATTGGGCGCTTTACAACTTTAGGAGTATTCAACTAGGGACTTTTCTCAGTTTTGCAAGCTTTCAAGTTCGAAAACTTTAAATTGGATAGCTCTCAAGTTTTGAGATTCAAGTTGGGAAGCTGTCAACTTTTAAAACTTTCAAGTTTTGAAGCTTTCAATTTCTCAAGTTCACAGCGTTAGACGCTTTCCAGTTCAAGGTCTCCAAAGCTTATTACTTTAACTTTAGACTTTCAAGTTCAAGGTCTTTAGAACTTTAGACTTTCTAGTGAAAAAGCTGTAAAGTTTGTGCTTTAAAGTTCAAAAGCCTTAAAGTTTCTGCTTTAAAGTTCAAAAGCTTCTAAGTTTAACTTTTTCAAGTTCAATATTTCTCAAGTTTGGACTTTAAAGTCCATTTAATTTGAGTTTTTTCCTAATTCAAATTTTATTTTGCTCAAACAAGGGGATAACATCTTGATCCGGGCAAAACTTTTGATTCGAAGCGTACGCTCGCCGCAAATTTCCTCGCGCCGATGTAGCCGAGTAAATATAAGCATGACGCGAATCTTGGCATCAGCAAGCGACGTTCTTCACCCACACTCCATCCATTACCGTTGCTGAACAGGTGTGCGTATTATTGCTGTGGAGAGTCCCGTAGAATCTCCGCTTACCACCCCAACACGTCGTGCCTCCCCCATAACCCCTCACTTCCCCAACCCATTAACCAATCTACCCCCCCCCCCCCTATCCAGCTTCACTCCCAACATCAATCCCACAATCGTGACTTTAGCACTTTAATTTGCTACCTCCATTCCCGTTAGCCAATGAATTCTCAGGAATGTTCTCACTCCCCCCCCCTTCCCCTCCATCCATTTCAACCCTCGGTACTTCACGCCTCTCGAAACGGATGTGCATGTGATTTGCGAAAAACTGGGAAGCCCCAGGTCCATAGGGAAATCGGGGACGTGTTCGCCGGTCCCCCTTCTACAAATTATTTCCTCTGGTGCGAAGAGGGGGGAGGGTCCTAAATCGTTCTCTTCAAATGGGCTTTCATCGAAATTCAGAGAAATCTGAAATCAACCAAATGCAGTCAACCAGACGATTTTATTGAGTGAGCAAAGTTTCTTTCTGAGTGAAGAGAGCCTTAAAGAGGCTTGAAAATTGTCAAAGTTGATCGATTTCAAAATAGAAAAAATTTTAATTTAAAATTGAAAATTGAGAATTTTTAAAGTTTTGAAAAATTTTAATTCTCAAGAGCCTTACAGATAGGAAGCAATTTCTAATTTTTGAGATTGGGAAGCTTGAGATGATGCAAGGGTTTTTTTTGGAGAAGCTTCTAAACTCGAAAATCTCAAAATTCTTAAAAATTAAAAAAAACAACTAAATCTTCATTTATGGTATATTTTTTTAAAGAGTTATTTTGTAAATTTTTTGTAAAAAGCTTTACAATAAAGGAGAAATTTTTAAATGATAGACATTGAAATATAGAAGCTAGAGATGTAAGGCTTAATTTGGAGAAACTTCTAAACTTGAAAAACTCAAAATTCATTAACATTTTTTTAAAAAACTAAAACTTTATTTGTTGTATTTTTATTTTTAATGAGAAATTGGACAGTCGGAAAAAATGTTAGTCAAAGCGCCTATTTCATCAGGTTTTTTATTTTAAATAGTTTCTTATCAAATTTTTTTTTAGTCGAAATGTAAAAACTTTTATTTCCGTTTAAATAAGTGATCGAATGTTTTAATCGGATAAAAATTACACATATTTTTCATTCGGAACCTGCAAACAGATTTCGGTGAAAAAACAGCTATTTGTCTGAAGATTCTGAATGAAACAATTCTGTAATTTTTATCCAATTGATAGTTTTAATGTCTTATTTTCCGGAAATAAAATTTTCCATATTTCGACGAAAATAAATTATAAAAAAAAACTGAAGAAATAGGCGCTTTGACTAACTTTTTTTCCGACTGTTTGTC
>JBAGKK010051303.1:0-10048 GCA_037177015.1 Euceroptres primus
TTCATTTCCCGCAAAATCTCCCGAGACCGTCAAAATTTCCCGGATTCCGGGAAATTTCCCGACCATTGGCAACACTGCTCATATGCTAGGAGATTATTATTTTGGTTAAAATGATCATATTAAAAAACATATTTAAAGTGAGTTGTACCTATTAGCCCCGCCATGCGCGAATAGCCCCATTCTGTGGTAAAATTTTTTCATACACAAATAAAACTAATTGAGCTAATAAACACACTAAAACAGAAAGTTCATTTTGATCCGCAAAAGTTCATTATGATCCGGCAATCTGCATCAAAATACTCTGCAACAAATATGAACTGACATAGATGGCGCCACTTTCTATGCGTTTTCCCTATAGTTCAAAATGCTCTACAACAAAAATGATCTTTCTTTTTTTTCTATGAACTTTTCTTTCACTATAAAAATAAATTTCTCACCACTCTTAACAAAAAACCTTCCTAAAGGCATAAATCTCTTAATCTTCAGAGAAATCGAGTTACCTTAACGTTCTTCAGCATACGCATTATAGTAAATAATCTATAGTTCCAAGGCAGCAGAATTCTTACCTAAAGAAGTAAAAGTTAGGTATCGTTAATTACAAGTCGGTGGTTAGTACCCTCCTCTGTAGTCCGTAAGTCCCGATTACTTAAGACACATAAACACGAACGTACTCGAATCACGTTCATCGAATAGTTCATGGTTCTTTGTGAGCCTGCTCACCGAGGATTTCAGAGATTTTATGAAGTAGTAAATAGAGCAAGAAGGCTTCGTGTTAAGCACCATTTTACCCTTCCACAAACGTCGGCTATCTTCAACTTTTTAATAGGGCGACCCGAAGAAGAGAAGGTGTTCGTTGGACGTTCAAACGACCCTTCTCCCCTTTCGTCTGTCTTCCCCTTAACTTCACTGCTTTTTCCTGCATAAACAGCAAGTTATTAACTGGTACTATGACTGCTGATCGTATCTGTCTTATCTACGTGCGGCTTTACCGCCCCCGACGAAGCTTGAAGCTTCTAGGAGCGAAATTTCTTCTTGTGTAGCGTTACAAGGAGACTCGCTGAGATCATTTTTTATCTATGCTCTCGCTCAGAATATGAGAATCAAAGGCTTGGTCACCAAAAAGGGAAAAATCATTCTTTAAATAATTCCAGACTTTCGGAGGTATGTTGAGAACATATACGAAGTTTTTAATATTCCTGAAATTGCAAGGTTCAAATAAACGAAATATTTCTTCTTAATCGAAATATGTATTGAATAATGTTGCTTCAGCTAAATTAAATTGCGGCAGTAATCCAGAAATGTTATTTTAGAAGGATTTAATTATCGAGGGAAGGATTTTATTTCTGTGGAAACTAACAATCCCATATAGCACGAAATATTCCATTCATATTCCGGGAATATTCCATTGAGACTTTGAGAACATTCCTAAGGAATATTACAAGAACATTCAAGAAATCTAATAATGTCTGATCTTCGGAATATTCCAATGGAATGTTGAAAGTTAGAAATATTGTTTAAGGAAGGAGTTGTATCGACCCGCAGTTAAAATAATATTTGGATGTTGATGGCGAAATTGGCTTCAGGGTCACAAAGAATAGAAATCAATTTGTCATTGAATCAGACGTTTCGGCCTCGATTGTGGGCTCTCATCAGTGATTTATTTCTGAAATATTAGAACAAAAAAGTAAATTGTTGATTCGTGAAAAGATATAACTTTATAGAAAGAAAAAATTAATTTTTTTTGGAGATGTAAATACAGACAACAATATTTTGTACGTTGATTGAGAAATTAATTGTTCTGGAGATATAAATAAAAACAGAAAAACTTTTTAAGCAAAAAAAAATAATGTGGACATAGGTAATACATAAAAATATTACAAATTTAATAATTTTCCAGAAGTTATCAAAATTTGTATGTCTCATCAATTTGTGGAGAAACTCACCTTACAGATTCATAAGAAGGAGATTGAAAGTAAAGGAGTACTGAACACTTTTAAAAATATTTAGAACACAGAATACTTTTAAAACACTTTTCTTATGTTTACGTTTTCTAGAAACGGCCATGCCTTGAAAAATTTTGATAACTTCTAGAAATTGATTAAATTTGTAATAATTTTATGTATTATCTATGTCCACATTATTTTTTTGTGCTAAAAAAGTTTTTTTGTCTTTATTTATATCTCCAGAACAATTAATTCCTCAATCAACATAAAAAATATTGTTGTATTTATTTACATCTCCAACAAAAAATTAATTTTTTCTCACTATAAAGTTATATCTTTCCACGAATTAACAATTTGCTTTTTTGTACTAATATTTAAGAAATAAATCACTGATGAGGGCCCACAATCGAGGCCAAAATGTCTGATTCAATGACAAAATTATTTCAATTTTTTGTGACCCTAAAGCCAATTTCACCGTCAACATCCAAATATTATGTTAGAAATGTTGTAAAAAGATGAGCCTTAAAACCAAAAATATCTCCACGGATTATTGTAGGAATATTATTTTGAATGCATCTGAAATCTTTCAATGGATTATTACCGGAACATTGCTAAATTATTTTTATTTCCCCTTTTTAGAATATTTTTATCAGTACCCTTTTTTCGCTTGTATAAGACTGAATTTTTGTAAAATCGATCAATGCACATTCTTGGATATTTTTGTCAATATGCATGCATGAAATATTATTATCATTATTATTATTATTATTATTATTATTATTATTAAAAACTGTTATATTACAAGTTGTATCTAACCGTCAATCATACGCACTAAGATATATAGGTACCAAATTCTTTAAAAACCACTTTTCATTTTCACACTTGCGGTAATCAATTTACAAATAACGTTTTTAAACCATTTTTGTTCAGTATCACAGACAATATTATGTAAAAGTAGATTATATTGTAAATAAAAAATTTCTAAGAATTTTCCGAGTCACCATTAAATTAATCTTTTTTAGTGTTGTACAACGTGCATATTATAAATTCCTAAAAATTTAAATCAAGAAAAATTCCACAATATGACATACATATAAACCAATATGTGACGTCTGGTCTATGAAATCCATACATCATTCAGGCAATTACTCCTTCAGTTTTAAAAGCTTCGCTGATGTAATTATGGAAATGAATTTTATCCTTTGGTAGATGTCAGGAATTGGCCAATTATGAAAGTATTTCTGTAAAAAAGTAACTATTTAATTTTCTTTTAAAAACGCTACTTGTATGAAGACCAGAGAAAAGTGCACATTTGTGAATAAATTAAACTCAATTGGTCATTGTTTGCATGCCATTCCAAATTTATTGCAATTTGAAATATTTTTGCTAATTTATACCTTTTGAAGTCAAAACAATCCTACAGACAGCAGAAATAAAATCTTTCCTCCTTTATATGACAGCTCTCAATAAATATATTAGTTTCTCAATTTTAAAAGTGTCCCTGCAAAAAATTACTATTCAGTTTAACCTTGTCAATATTTTACAATGCAGAATAATAACTAAAAAATAATATATAATTGAAGGATGAAAATTTTGTATTTAAAATGAGAAAAATATTTCTTGCCACAAATATAATAATGTAATCGATGTTACTGTTTATTATATTTTGTTCTTAAATTCCAAGATATGCCACTTCTTATAGTCAGCTAGATTTGCAACATGTGTCCAATCTTCAAATTGTTTGTCAACATTACTCTTTCTTTTTATATTCCAAACTCCTACAATTTTCTGCTATTTCCTTACCATAATCGATATGTAATGACTTTCTGTACATTAGAAAAAACACTGTTATTTTTTAAGAACAAAAATTAAAAAGTTCAATTTTCAACAGCAATTTGTGTCACTTGGAAAAAGAATGAAGTGAGCAATTTCATTCACGATGTAAAATCGATAACACTGTTATGAAGAATACATACCTATTGACTCTTCTATTTATATTGCAAAGTATATTTGAATAATTTATTGGTAAATTTAACTTTTAATTAACTTTAAACCAATAAGAAACTAAATTTTTACAAAATAAAAGCACATTTTACATCACCTGTTTTCTGACTTATGGTACTGATATATCGCACGATAACTGCTTACAGTAACACATTACAAATCCGATTTCACTTTACGACTTCATCAAGCTAAACAAATTATTATTTATTGACAAACAATTTTTGAAATAAAATTTTGACATCTTTTTCCCAGCCTTCGTTCTATGGCACGATTACTGTGACTACAGAGCTTTTTTGATGACCCAGTAATCGTGATCTATATTTCTCGCACGAAGCAGGTGCTAAATGCAGGTTACACATCTTTTTAGAAAACAGAATTTATTTTTTATTATGGGAAAATGATTTTCGACAAGAGAAAGTGACTTTTAAACGCATTAAGACCTAAAGCAAAGATCCGTGTATCCTAACTTGAACCTTTAGCGATTTCCGTTATTTCGTAATTCATCGCATGCGACTATAAAAACGATTTATGTAAATCAATTTTCACAAATTTTTTATATAAATAAAGCAATTTTTACAAACCGGCACTGTCCAAAGCTACCTAAAAATATACTTTTATTGTGTTTGTATGCTGGAAATACTTAATTGGGAGATTTGGACCGAAATCGCACGATTACTGGGTCCGCGGTACGATTACTGTGTTATCTACCTTAACTCACTCCACTCGTTTTCTGTCATATTCGAAAAAAAAATTAAAATTTAAAATTAAATTTATCTTTCTAAATTTGACATCAGATGATCGACATCAGCAAATATTTTATTTCTGTTGTCTCTAGGACTATTTTAAATTAAAAATGTATAAATTAGCAATAATGCTTCAAATCGTAATAAATTGGGAATTTCATTTTTGCCAATGCTACTGTAAAATTGTATTATATACTCCAAATAATGTTCAATTTAATTTAATTTATTCACTTCTGTGCATTTTTCTCTAGATTTTTTCAAACAATTTTTCATCCTGGCAATATTTCCGAACGAAAATTAAATAGTTACATTTTTTCAGAAATACTTTGAAAATTGAGCAACTCCTGACATTGTGGCATTTGCCAAAGGATGAAATTCATTTTAAAACTACATCAGTGAAGCTTTTAAAAATTGAAAGAGTAATTTTCTGAATGATATGTAGATTTCTCAGGCCAGAGCTCACATATTGTACTGAGAAAAAAATACTTTTCAATCTATAGCATATGCTATTACTATCCGCTGAAAGCCGATGCTATAGATTTCAAGTAATATGCGCTGGAATTTATAGCATCGCTGTTAAATCGAAATCTACTATTTTTACATTCTCATCGGAGAAGGTATTAGATTTGTGTAAAATTTGACCCGCCTCAACGTTTTTGTCAAATGTCCACGTTTTAAGACCCCCTGAACACAAAAAAATGGTTTTCGCGAATGTGTCTGTGTCTGTCTGTAGATTTTTGCTTGCTGGCACGATAAATTTCGAAACAATTGACAGATTGGATTGGCCTTTGGTATACTCTTTTAGTGTCCTAAAATGAAGGACAAGTTCGTTAGCCAGCCATTTTGAATAAAAATTCAAAAAGTTACAGCATTTTTAAAATTTTTTAGATCACTTTTTTTTGCAATTTACAAATTCTATGTACAGATGTTCATAGTGCTGATAAAGTAAAACAATTTATCCTTATGACATTTTTCGATAAAATAAAAATTATCAGACTTATAGAATTTTAAAAATTCTAAAAATAAAAAGAAAATGAAGATTTTAAGTCAAACAACGCACGATATGAAAAAAAGTCAAACATAGAAAAACATTGCTTTTTGAAAGTTCTACAAGATTGGTACAACTTTTTGAATGTTTTTAAAAAAATCGAAAACTCAAATTTTCCGGCCAAAAAACGTGAGACATGACAAAATATTCTATAGAAAAATTATTGGTTTTAAATAGGTCTACAAATTTTCTGCTGAACATTTTTTTAGGATAAGTAGTTTTCATTTTAATCTTAAAAATTTTGTTAAATAAATTAAAAATTCAATTTCCCCGCCAGAAAATATGAGACATAAGAAAATCTTACAAAAAAAGATTGGCTTTAAAAAGATCTACCAATTTTCCATTAACCGTTTTTTGATTGGATAAATAATTTCCGTCCGGTAATATTCCATTGAAAGATTTCAGATACATTTAAAATAATATTCCGGCAATATTCCATGGAAATATTTCACGCTTCAAGGCGAATCTTTTTACAATATTTCTAAGGAATATTCCCTCAACAATTGATTGCAATATTTCGAAGGTTGAACATTATTAGAGTCCTTGGATATTCTTGTAATATTCCTTGGGAATGTTCCCAATGTCTCAATGGAATATTGCGTGCTATGTGAGATTGTTAGTTTTCACAGAAGTAAAATCTTTCGATCTATAAATAAATCCTTCTGAAAAAAACATTTTTGGATGTTTAAAGATTTTCATTCTTTAAATAATTCAGACCTTCGGAGGTATATTGAGAACACACACGAAGTTTTTTATTCCTGGAATTGAAATAAACGAAATATTTCTTCTTCACTGAAATTCGTATTGAATAATGTTGTTTCAGCTAAATTAAATTGCGGCAGCAATCCAAAAATGTTTTTGTAGAAGGATTTATTTATAGAGGGGAGGATTTTACTTCTATGGAAACTAACAATGGAGGGTAAGTAGACTGTGTGTGTAGTGTCGACGTTTTCGTAATAGATGCAAGCAAGTTTCGAATCTTCTCACAGAGTAGGTTAGGATACATCAATAGGATTCGTAAGCTGCTTGCAAGTTCAGAGGATTTAGAGTTAGGAGTTTTGGACTAATGGTATTAGAATTTCAGGTAGAAATTATAAGACTATCAGTGGTAATGTAAAAGTGTTAAAATAGGTAACTAAGTTTACTTATTTTGGTGAAAATCAAAAAATCGTCAATATTCACCTAATAATTTTTGTTGAAGAAAATATTTTAAATTTGTTTAAAGCAAATTTTTTCTGTTAGTGTGGATGGACTATAGAGAACGAATTAAATATGTATTTCAACATACATATATTTTTAATCTATAATATTGTAATAATATGAATTTTCTGAAACGAATCTTTTTTAGTTTCGTTAATCTATTTGAAAATTGTTATTCTTTTCAAACAAAACGACTAACTCCATTCAAGATATCATAAAATGATCGTAGGACACGATCACAATAAATCAATGAAAAGGAATTTTTTTAAAGGTTACTTCCTTAATATAAATTTGCAAGTTTGTAAGAACAAATAAGTTTTTATGGACAATATTTTCAAGTATAACTTAGTTTATAAAAAGTGCACTTATCTGGAAAAAAAACGCGGGGCACATTGACATTACAAAGATGTACGGTTTTCGAAATTTTGTAAATTTCGTTCATTGCTGATTTTATTTACAGTTCTGACAGATTTTCACATAAATATATTGTAAAATTGACGTTACAATTCACTTGTTATATGTTTTAAATATGGAAAACTACTATTTTCATTTAAAAATCCGACGAAATGTGTCTCTGGACACGATGACCAAACCTGAAATTCAAATCTATTCGTTTCTTGAAATTGAAATTAATCAAACAATTATTAATTTATTTCTTTTGTTTTACCTTTAGGAGTAATAGAAAAAAGATGTATCCCAGAAAAGCATACAATTTATAAAAAAATACTATTCCTATGTTTATCGTATTTAGATATCTAGCAAAAAAAGGGATAGGGAAATCAGTTTTAAAATTCAAAACGTGATACTACTTTGCAATAATTTATTTAACAACCTTATAAAACAAGGTTGAATAATTATCTAAATATTTTCTAAAAATAAACTAGAAAATAACTCTTCATTTTACTTTGTTGAATACCAAGACTATCTTTCTCGTAATTTTTATATTTTTATTTAAATAAACCGTGCGTTGAGTTTGCAAGAGGTTATAATTTAGTTTCACTGACGTGACATAAAGATAAAAGTTATGCCTTCAAGTGTACTTGTCAAGATTCTTATGTGACGGTAATTAAACTGATTTATACTCTTTTACTGAAGAGATAAAATAGTGAATAGTCGTGTCATAAAATATTATTTCACGATTCAGTATAGAATGAAAGAATTGTCAGTTATTAAGAGAAAGAGAAAATCTTTAAACTAAGAAAATACAATTCAAGATTATATAAAAAGGATAAACACAACTAATTTAGATAAATAATAAAGATTTTATTAAATAAACAAATTTATTAACACTGAAAGAAATGGTTAGATGGGCCAACTACTTAGTTTGTAAGATATGGTACTACTATTTTATTAGTTGGGATAACATTTTATTAGTTACTGGTACTAATTGCATTGTTACTACATAACTAATGAAATAGTTGTCCCAACTAATAAAATAACAGTACCGTATCTTACATACTAAATATTTGGCCCAACTAACCATTTTTCAGTGAAAACTTAAAATTTTCACTTAAGAAAATGAAACAATGCATTTTTGTATCGGTCTATTTAAAACCAGGAAGTGAGTTTAAAATTCTTTTTGTTCGTAAACGATTTTTAAGTTGCATGCGTTGAAAAAAATGACCATAAAGCGAACTGAAACGAGAAAGACACATTTAACGCATTGTATCTTGAAACAATGGCGTAAACGTCCGAAGAGCATTTATATTCCTCGTAAATGATATCGGGAAATCGCCTGCTTGAAAATTACAGTATATGAGCGAGGAGAAACTCGTAACAACACTGCAAACGTTGAAAAGAGCGTTTCATCGATATTTCGAGGGTTAGGTTTACAGCGACATCATTACACTTTAGCAGTAACGACTTTTTGACGCTCGACAACGTATTTATCCGTGTGCATCAAGCATTTTCTTCTTAACGGCGAAACAATGCGCATTTCCTGCTCGGCTCTATTCTGAATTTTCAACAATTCTGTGGTGAATGCCCCAGTCTCATTTTCTAGAAAAAAAAGACTAACAATGCTCAATGAAAGCATCGTTCTTTCTTTTCGTCCTGATTCGAGCATTCGAGCATTCTGTACGTTTTTTAAAAAACAATATTCACTACTTATACAATAATAAAAAGGTGCACCATTTTAAGAAAGTAGAATAATATAAATAACACAAATTTTGTTTATTAAAAATTCACTATAGGCTTTTATATAAAACGAATTAAAGTTATCTTTTTTACAAATTATTTAAAATAATTTTTCATAATTCTGATTTATTAAGATTCAACAGTAGGCTTTAAGAAGTTGAATAGGGATTTATAACTATCATCTAAACTTTGAATTTATTATTGAATTCTGGTGTAATAAGTGAAGAGAAACTTGTAATTTATTCCAAGTTGGAGTCGATTCGGCGATTTTGACTTCGAAATCATGCCGGAGGGTGTACGAACTATCTGGTGAGATAGTTGGTGAGACTCTCTGCTTGAGAGCCATCTACATGTAAATTTAATAAGTACCTCAGGTATACATTGAGGATAATCTTGATTTCGATTGTCCTCCAATCAAATGGACCTGAATCCAATCGAATTGGCAAACACTGAGACACTGGAGGCTTAATTTTCGTACTTGTTCAATTGAGAAGACAAATAGAAAATAGAATTGAAAAAATCGCTTTCGTCCTTTCAATTTCCAGGCGAAACCTAATTTTCGAACTTGTATTTAACCATTTTTCATTCGAAAAGCCTTAAAATCGGATCGAATATTACGACACATTTATTATTTCTATATTATATCAAAATAAAAAGCATGTAAGCTTACAATTACTGATTATACATTTTTGAATATAAAAGGTAGAAGTTTACATTGAAGCACATGCGTTTCAACTTTAGTTTAAAATTCTTTTGTTTTCAGATTTTTTATATCATAGAGTAGATAAAGTGACTAAGAGTAAATAGTTGTTGTCTAAATTATTAATTAATTAATTTACTTGATAATCCTACTCTTTCAAATAAAGGAGGAGATCCTTTAACCTCTTTGATTTTTGTCATAATTTTTAGCAGAATTAATTTAAACTGTATGTAATTTAAAAAATAATTTAAAAGTACTATTAGTTTAAGGGGTT
>JBAGKK010051325.1:0-10048 GCA_037177015.1 Euceroptres primus
CTCACGACACGCAGATGGGTTGCATTGCTTCGAGCCGCTTCGAACAGGAACACACTGCTGTGTCTGAAGGTGGCGTACATGCGCTTCCGTACGTCAGTCGTTTCAAAAAAGCGGTCAGTTCACACTTGTCACGCAATGTACAATAGTACATTGTGCAGTGCAGACCTACAGCCTATACTAGTGAACAGATTGATACAAAAATTTAAAGAAAAGTTTGGTAGATCAGTTTCTCGATACGTATTTCAGGAAATATCGATTTATCAATTATTTTACGAAAATTTTAATTTAAAAAAAAGTGAAAGCTCACCAAAAAAATTTAAGGTGCAAAAAACTCCGCCAAATAAAAAGTTATCAGTACCAAGTAACGTTTAAGAATATAAACTTATTAATATTGGTTATTATTATCTAAGTAAATGAAAAATTAATAAACTAAAGAAGAGAATAGAAAAAAATTATTAAAACTTGGCGAAAAATTATTTATTTCTAAGAACAGAAAATATCTCGCCAAGTTTGAATAATTTTTTTGTTTTCTTTAGTTTATTAATTTTTCATTTTCTTAGATAATAATAACCAATTGGAATAAATTTATATTCTTTAATATTACTTGGTATTGATAACTTTTTACTTGGCAGAGTTTTCTTTATCTTATATGTTTTTAGTGAGATTAAATAAGTATCAGTAAAAGAAGATTAAATTAATTTGCTCTTGAATTTAAAAATTTTTCTTTAGAAATAATAGCACAAAATGAAATTTTCATATTGAAAATTTACTAGTCGCATATAGTTTCAGTTTTTTTTACAGTTGAAACTTTTTCGACCTGAACTATTTATCAAAGTTTCGCCATTAATCCTAAAGAAACATTGTATAGAGACAAGGGTAGAACGAACAAGAAGATTACATCCATATTCAACACGAATCTGATCTACCTGCGTAGACAACTTTCGAAAAGATCGATGTGTCCTTTGACTTTAGGCTCCATGTAAACCAACCAACATCCTTTCATACTGCGACAGTCAAGTAATGAAAATAGATGAACAGGCTTGCTTTTCTCACAATATATCTTCTTATAAAGTAACTCCAATATACCTGTAAATTTTGAACCAATATTAAATTAAGAAGAATATTTTTTATAAAACTGTTAAAAATAATTTATAAATTTTCAGGCAAGGCTTTCAAATTAAAAAATGGATAAATTGATGTGTACCTAAGATTGAAGTAGTACATGGTCAATATTTTTGACAAACTCTACATCGAAAATTGGATTACAAGGAGAGTTCAAAACAATTTCCCATAGTTTATTTATCAAAACGATTGAATGGTCAAGTCTCTAGAGAGGGGTGTTTTTATGAAAAAGGGAAGACGACTGGAGTACGTATAAATTAATTGTCGGATGGAAAAGTGGTGCTTTGCTGGTTGTGGACTGAACACACTCATTCCAGGAGTGGAAGGTAGTTGATTGGTCGAAAATTGATTTCCTTTCCCTTTGGTAATATCCCAATAGCGACGGCTTTCTCGTCAATAATCCCATCATCCACAGGTGATGAAAACGAGTGAGCGACTGCACTACGTTTTCCATTTTCGAATCAGCGAATCGATTCATCATAAATCTCTTTTACAGCGACATTATCCAGTCAACCAATGATTAACCGTTCGTTGGTAGTCAGCTTTTAGTGATTTCCGTTAGTCTTGTGCATATCCACTACGTACTACGAGAGCTATAAAAATGATTTATGATTTGGAATCCCTATAAAGTAATAGGACGTCAGAAGCAACACTTGTACTCTCAAGTAAGCTCATTATAAAAAATTTTCTGATATTAGGTACTTTCTAATAGGTCTAAAACACTTTATGTTATTATGATTCTCTTAGTACCAAGTTGCATTTATATTTTTTATTATGAAAGGGCAAATAAAAAACTATCGATTGGTGTAAAAAACTAAGAATAGATTTTTTGGGCGTTAGGTCCCTTTCTTCGCGGACGGTCACATATGTTGCAAACTGTTATTTGTTTGCAAAATTTCTCTGTGTTAGAGATTCAATAGAACTGAAAATGATTTTAATTACTTAATAGACTGAAATTTATTATACTCTCACAGGGATTATAGTCTCTGTTCTTCTTTTTTCACTATTTTCCTCCTTTTCTTCCTCCTCTCCCATCTATTATTCTGACAAGTCAAAATCCGCTAAAATCACTTTATTTGAGAACTTTATTCCTTTTGCTTCCTCATAGATCGAGAAAGCTTTGTAATGGTTACATTTTCAAAAGTTTTTAAATTCGTTTAATTAAACGTTTCGAATTTTTAGAGGGAAAACAGCTCGCTCAATGAGGTTCCCGAAAAAAGTAAACACGTATTTTTTTTAAATAGGTTGATATTGCCTGGCGCCTCATTCCCCTAGAAGTTCCAATGAATGATCTTGGGGAAAACTCAATTTTTTTAAAATGCTCAACAAAATTTTTCATTGTTGAAACGTAACTTTCATCAGGAAATAGCTGGAACAAAATAGTTTCTTCTAATTTTTTCAACTAATTTGATTATTATCAACTATTCTAAAATGTTTTCAACCTACTTCTAATTTTTGAAATAATTACCATTTGTTTAAACAATTTTTCAATTTTAAATGAATTAAGCTGATACCATTTGCTGGAATTTTTGTGAGTTTGTCAGTAAATATTCAGATTCAACTTATTTGATTAAATCGTTCCGAAATTATTTAGGCAATTTTAAATTCTTTATCTATATCTATAACATCCATAACGGAAATGTTAGAAAACTTAAAGTTTCTTCCCAAATTTTATTTTCGCCATGCAAACGTATTAAAAGGTTACAAAAAACGTAATACTGTCTTTTCAACTTTGGCGGCAGCAATTAATTGTTGCCGCAGATGCATTTACTTGCATATTCTGTATATAAAATTCCTTAAATAATTTTTGAACGATTTTATCATATAAGTTGAATCTGAATATTTACTAAAAAAACTCACGAAAAATCCAGAGAATGGTATCAGTTTAATAAGTTTAAAACTTAATTTTTTTTAAAACAAATGGTAATTGCTAAAACAATTAGAAGTAGGTTGAAAACACTTTAAAATGGTTAATAATACTCGAATTAGTTGCAAAAATTGGCAAAAACTATTTTGTTGCAGCTGTTTCCTGATGTAAGTTACGTATCAACAATAAAGAGATGTTTAAATAATTTAGAAACCACAGAAATAAATAAATTAGCACTTAATGTTTATTAAATAACTCATAGCGTTCAAAATCTGACATAATTTCAAGCAGAATTTAAGAAAAAAGAAGGTTTAAACAAATAGTAATTTTTTCAAGAATTAGAAATAGGATGAAAATATTTTAGAATGATTGTTAATAATCGAATTAGTTGCAAAAATAAAAAAAACTATTTTTTTCAAGCTATTTTCTGACGAAAGTTGCGTTTCAACAAGGAAGCATTGTTTAAACAATGTAGAAAACTTTAAAATAAATAAATTAGTGATTAATATTTATTAAATATCTCATAGCCTCCAGAATATGCCATAATTTAAGGCAGACTTTGAAAAAAAGTTGTTAAGTGAATAAGCATTGTATAAACAATCAAAATTTGTCTTGAAATGACGTATTACATTTCAGTTTGCCAAAGAATTATGACTTATGAAAAAATTGGCAAAAGTAGGAATAAAAGTAAAGTCGCAAAACTCTTATTCGATACTTACGGGGTTGCGGCCCTACAAAAGGACCTTAGAAGAGTTCAATTTCAAAATTGATGATTGAGTCTTATTCCTTGAAGAATTCTAAGAGAACCATGGTTTATTGAGCATTTTCACAAAAGATATCGATAAAAAAGAATTTCGTGTTTTCTTTTTTCGGGAACTTTATCGATCTGACGGGTTTCTCCCAAAAAATTCGAAGTTTTTTTTACAATGTATTTCTGGGACACCCTAATGTGTCTGTGTGTGTGTGTGTGTGTGTGTGTGTGTGCGTTTGTCACACTTTCTTGTGGACACGATGAATTGAGAACGGTTGCAGATAAATTGATGAATTCCGGATGGTTTATTTTTACCATTAATTTATCTAATTAGAAAGCGTACCCAGGTGGGAAATTGGCAGAACTCGCCTAGCCCTCTGCGAAGGCTAGTCAACCTTGTGAGAGGCTTGGTATCCAAGCCTGTCCCAACCCTTCATAGACCCGAAAATGAAAACACTCTTTGAGCCCTGGAAGCCAAGTCCTCGACCAGGGTTGTTAGTGAAACCTTGTTCAAGCCTTAAATAATCAAACTTCTAAAACTTGAGCCAAGCCACGGTAATTCTCAATTGCTAATTTTATAAATTGCTTTTATATATAGAACTTCACAAAGACAGATGCTATAGATATACAACAGCATTATTTTGTCAGTGTATATATTTTTAAATTAAATAATAATTTTTTTCTTTATATAAAAAATATGACCTATTTACGGTCAATGACAATCGTACATGTCGCACATGTGGAAAGCATAACTGATGTGTTAATCTTACAGACCTTACTACTGATAGTGATACGAATGTTAAGATTTAATAATTGTAAAATATATACATTTCAACTACTAAAACATTATGGTAGAATTAGAAAAAAAAACAAAAATAGAAAATATTAATCCAGGATTGATCACCGAAGATTAATCAAGACTTGGAATAACCTTTGCAATTAAGCCTTGATGTCCTAAGCCTGTACCAACTCTGTCTATTCAACCTTAACACAAGGCTGTCAGACAGATTTGTTTCAAGGGTGCCATTAACAATAGAACAAAGCTTGACCAAAGCTGTCATTAAGCCTGAGCAAAACAAGGCTTGCACAAGCTTTGGCTCATCGTCTGCCTTGGAAATTCCTACTTGGATAACCACATTTGTTATGAAATTTGAGATATTGTTATACTTACGATTGTTCAGACTCCTTCTTTCATATGGTATATGATCTATAATAAATTAATTGTAATTGACTTTATAGTCGTACAGAACAGAAAACCTATAACTATCATTAGAGAAAAATATTTATTTCGTATCATTGAAAGAAACAAATTTTTTGCTTCAATTAACAAAAAAATTATTTGATTTTATTAAATGAAAAATATATACCTTATTAATTGAAACAAATAATTTGTTTTCTACAATTTGTTTGATTTAAATCTAGGATTTGCTTAAATTAAATCTATTTGAGTTTCTACAAATAGTTTTTTTAAAAATTTAAACAAAAAATTTAATCCACAAAATGGAGATACAATGGTTCCTTAGAAAAGCGCTAGGAGCGCAAAGCGGCCTTTCTCAAAATAAAGACTACAATTTTACTGCATATAAAGGCGACTGAAACATGTTACAGTACCGTCGCTCCGTTACGCATTCAGCACATCCCGACAGGTACTCTTAAATTTGGTGACTTACACTTAACACTTCTTAACCACAAAATTAAACATTTTTTGAAATTATTTACAAAATTGAATAAAGTTTAAAAACAAAAGGTTTATTTAATTTAAAACAAAAAATGTATAAAGCAAACAAGAACTTTAATCAGCGCAGGAAGTCGTGGAAGAGAAGGTCAAAAAAGATTGCGCTGATTAATTCTTAAAAGGTCGAGACTAAACGTACAACAAAACAAGAACTTTATTTAATTTAAACAAGAGATTTATTTGATCTAAATAAAAATATTTTCAAATCAAATAAGTACAAATAAAAAAATTTTTTGAATCAATCAAACAATCAATCTAAAACGAATTACGGTTTAAATTCCAAAACATGGCACAATGACAAAAAACATGAAACTTCAAGTCGCTTCATAGTCAAAATGTAGTTACACCTTTTTCTTGCTCTGTTTGGCTGTAATATATCTGGTTACTTCATAACCTCTAAATAACCTGTAACTGACATAATTTCAAGCAAAAAAAATTTTTTGACTCGAAACGAGTCAATTGACCTACAATATGAATACATTTTATTCAAGATTGAGAAAATTTTGTTCATATTTGTGTATACCTTTACGTCCATATTAAAACAGCCCACTTTGTCGACTCCAGTTTCCGAGATATTTGTGTTTTTGTAACTGAGGGCAGAAATTGTCGATTTTTTGTTTTTAATGCAGGATGATACTTTGACTTTTACTTAATCAACTGTCACTATTAGGAATATTTCTCAGAAGCGAAGGAAAGTGAAAGAAATTTAACAAAACTTGTACCTTACGAAAGTTAGGTTGGGTCAGTTTTTTCACTTGACTATCAATTATTCACAGTTTTACACAATAAAATTTATAAAATTGTTAAGACGTGGACTATTTTTAGAGAGTAATTCATTCAAGTACACTTTCTTGGTGAAAATGATCGAAAAGTGGGAGAAATGTACTTTATGAAAGTTGCAGGTTAGATTGAAATTTTTGTTCTGAATTGTGTGCCATAACTTTTTTATTATTTATTTAATCTTCAAAACAGACCACTTTGTCGATTATAACAAAAACCGATATTTGATCATTATTTCAAAAGTTATAATATATAACTACTGCCTGATATTAATCTTTGAGTAGTTACTGAGCTTTTTGAAACAACATCTCGTTAACTTTAAACTAGAATTTAATTTCTTTTCAATGAAACTTCAACTGCGATTTTCTCGAAATGCTGCTTCGCAGACTTCGAACTTTAGAAGTGTCTCACAACCTCATTTTTGAAGCTAGAGTGTTCAATTTTTTTTTTTTTTTATGTTGAGAATTCATCTGGGAATATGGTCCTATGCATAACTCTATACCGAGAAAGTGGTACATTTCAATATGGACGTACACATATAATATTGAAAAAAATGAAAATTTATAATCATTTTTAAAATTTTAAGCTTTCAATATCCAAGTATAAAAAGTAAAAATTTCTTGACTTAAAACGAATCGATTGCTCTATAATGGTACTACACTTTATTGAAGATTAAGAAAACTTTAATCATTTATAGTCTTGAAAAAATTCAGATATTTACAATTTTATTTAAATAATTAATGCTTCCTCTACGAGGAAGCTAATTATTAGGGGTGTGCAAAATTTTAAAAAACCCGAACCTGACGGGTCGGGGTTTTTCAGGTCCGGTCGGATCAGTTTGTTGGGTTAACCCGACGACCCGATGGCCAACCCAACCCGACCCGAATCATTTTGCACATCACTACTAATTATCTATTTGCTATAACGAGGGAGCAAAGTGCTTATGATACGGGTATCAAAAATATGGACTGCGGGAAAACACCCTATATCGAATTCACAACTAGTTTAAAGTTTATATTGAATCGATAGTGTTTTCTTAATCATCTAATATTTAAAAAATTCTGCCGAATTTTAGTTACTTTTATTCCGGATTTCATAAACTATGACTTCTAAAACCATTATTTATAGAAATTTACCAGAAATGATCGGTAAATTACCATATATTAACATATCTTACCGGAAGTTTCCGATCTTACCGAAAATTTTCGGTAAGATATTGTAACTTACCGGTCATTTCCGGAAATTTATAATAAGATTTTTAAGCAACTGGGTGTAAACAGGCTGATATGATGAAATATTCGAGTTATATATTTACACTCATCAATCTGCAAGGAATATAAAAAATTCTTATTTCCAGATAATATTATCAAGCCTTATCTTCTCACTGAACATGCGTTGGTAATTTTATTTTTCATCTTCTTTTAGCCATCAAGTGGATCAGAGCTCTGCCGGATTTTTAGCTGTCCAGGAACCAGAATGGAGATTCGCTTGAAAACCTACTATACAGAGGTTTACAGAGGCATACATGCGGTATAGAGACTGTAGATATTCCACCAGATTTTGAAATGTCAAAGTCTTTTTTGCTGTTAACGTTACCTACACTACGTACTTTGATATTTATGTATAAAATCTTGTTTTCGTTATAAATTAAATCATAAATTACTGAGTCATAAAATCGATTTAAAGAGAAAGGGTGTAAGTTAGAAGGTATGGGATTATTAAATGTATTAAATAAGCAATTGTGTAGACCTAACAATTTTTGTTCAACTTTTCTTAATTGCAAAAATAAATGATGTTTGCAGAGCTAAAGTTTTCGATTTTTACGCGTATTAATCCAAACAGTTAGAAGTAAAAAAGTAATGAAAATATGTTTAAGCAAATAAATTTATATTTTCTTATAGTGGGACCTTCCTCGATAGCACTTAAGGTTGCAGCAACCTTTCACGGCAAGGTTCGAAACAAGCAATCTTATAAAACTCGCATCGAGGTTAGTGCAACGTTGCTGCAACGTTAAAATGTCCTTCTCGTGAAAAATTCGGGCAAGCTTGTAGCAAGGTTGCTGCAAGATTATTGTAAGGTTTCTACAAAGAACTTTTGCCCTTTGAATACTTATAAAACTAATCTTACTTGTATTCAAAGGGCATGTTAATTAGGGTGACAAATGAAATAATTTTTTTTTGGATTTGGTAAAACTTTAAATCGGAAATTTCTCTTTTTCGGTGAGAAAATTATCTCCTATTTTTTCTAGATTAAAAAAATATATTTAGAGGTCGCTATGTAGGTTTTTATGTGGATAACGCGATTTCTTAACTTTCTAAAACTGCCAATTCTATAATTTTGATTATTTCATCTTAGACAATGCATTAAATCCTTTATGAATATGGCATGTGATCCTCAAATTTTGTGCATTTTAGAAAAAAAAAATTAAGACGTGCATTAATACTCTTTAAGTTGCGATTTTTTAGGAAGTTAATATTAAAAGTTCAAATTCACCTCTAAATTTTTTTAAATTCTGAAACTGTTGGAATGTATTACTTACTTTACTGAAAATAATTTCTGGCATATTGAAAAAAAATTTTAAACAATACTCTTCCCACAGTTATAAAATAAATTTAAACCAAAAATTAAAAATCGATAAATTCTCGTAAACAAAAAGGATGTGGTATCTTATTATTTTATACTTAATTCAAGAAATCATTTCTGAACTAATAAAAAACGTATACAAAAGTTTTAAACATTTTTTAGATGTAACTGAATAACTAAATACATAGTTAATAACTACGCATTTCAATCTAGAAAATTTTTAAAACTTTCGTACACGTTATTTACTAGTTTAAAAAATTATTTTTTGATTTAAATATAAAATAATAAGATACCACAGCCTTTCGGTTCACGAGAATTTATCGATCTTTTAAGTGCTATCGGGGTTGGATTAAAGGAGGAGAAATCACAATGAGTGTGCATTATAAGTATATGAAAATATTAATTTTATTACGAAGTTTTCTTTATTGCTATACTCACTAAAAACTAGCCTAAATTCAGGACGAAATTCGGTATATTATTTTTCATAACACCTAAATTGAAAATTCGACTTTCGATGTCTGTACAGTGGAGTGAAAGTAGCAGTTTCAACCCTAGGGTTGCAAGTTAAAAACAGCTGAGCGAAACTGCTTAGCGACGGAGTCACATCACGAATTGCAGTTACTGTTAGCTGCTTTTTACCTCTAACCCTACGGTTGAAACTGCTACTTCCGCCTCGCTACACAGGCATCGAGTCGAATTTTCAATTCAGGTGTTATGAAATTGTATACGTAACTTGGGGAGAAGCAACGTCTTTCTCCCCTAGTTACGTAATATATTATTACTGTGCAAAAAACAAAATTTCCTCATAGCTGAAGCGAAATGAAGGAAAATGCTTAAAATGCCTTATATGCAGTACCAAAGGCCTCGTTAAACTCGAACTCTGGAAATGAGACAAAGAGCCTCGCTAGCTGCGTCTAACGTTAACTGTGTGAAATGCAGTTAGGAATTTCCTTTA
The DNA here is from genome assembly GCA_037177015.1 of Euceroptres primus. NCBI lineage: Eukaryota > Metazoa > Arthropoda > Insecta > Hymenoptera > Figitidae > Euceroptres > Euceroptres primus. The sequence goes on from JBAGKK010051325.1 coordinate 9,794, forward strand.
AGTTGGAATTTCAGATATTGGACCATATTTCAAACCGTTTTACAAATAAATTGCGTACAACAAACTTTTTGGGTTTTAGAGTTTTTGTCGCTATGCGACTTATCGCACGGCACGCAAACTTCTTCCTATAATTACGGTCTGTCTGCACTAACACTTACCTTTATTTTCTTCGTCAAAGTTTAACTAAACAGGCATACAATGTTTTTTATCAGTAACATATAATGTAAACATTACTTCTTATTTAAATGTAATATT
>JBAGKK010051357.1:0-10046 GCA_037177015.1 Euceroptres primus
TTTATTACCAAATAAATTATATTTATTGTAAGTGCAGAATTTTCAATTTCTTATTTACAAACATTCCACAAAAAACACACATATTTCCGATGAATTATAGTTTAATTTAATTTTATGTCCATATTTGCTTTCAGTAGAGAGGTAATTTGATGAAAATTGAAAACATTGATGACAATTGCAAATATTGATGACCATTACAAATATCGATGACGATTTCAATAAATGTTATGGTAAATTCTTTTCACCAAAATTGAAGAAGTTTTGATGACAATTGTAACTTGGAAAAGTGACGAACACGTCAATGTAAAAATAAGTTTCCATCATTACCATTCGATATGGAAGAAATTTGATTATAAATATTGATGACAATTACAAAAATTGATGACGATTACAATTATTGATGACGATTTCAATAAATGTTAGGCCGAGTATATTATTACGGAATTTTCCGTAAAGTTAGCATAGAACACAAGGGGGGGGGGGGTAGAAGATTGTTACGGAATTTTCCGTACAGATAGTATACAACACAAAAGGGGTTCGAGAGTATTATTACGGAAAATTCCGTAACAATAGCCTCAGTCCATACTATGCTGTGTGCTAGTTGTACGGAAATTTCCGTAATAATAGACACTGCCTAAATGTTAAGGTAAATCTTCATTAAAATTGAGGAAGTTTTGATGGTACTATTGATGACAATTACAAAAACTGATGGCGATTTCAATAATTGTTATGGCAAATATTCTTCATTAAAAATTCTTCAATAAAAAATGAAATCGTTTCCTGTTAGTTTAAGTAAATCAACAGAATTCAGAAATTAAGATTTTCCAATTAGTTCCTTTTCTTCAATATTCCACACTTTCTTAACACAGAAATGAACGAATTTCGAATACCATGAAATAAAGGCATGTTCGTAAGGTTCAATGGTGCAGTGAAATCAATTCAACACGATTAATAATAATATAATATTGGAAACTCTAGATTGAGAACATTCCATATTTACTATGCTTCCGATATCTTCATTGGGATCTAGAATTTAGTTCAGAAATCTAAAGTCACGAAGTGGAAATCGATTACATAAAGTACAGAGACTTCTAAAGTTCTAAAGCAAATAGAAAATCAAAAGTTTTTATATTTTAAAAGACTTTATAAATTCTATTAATAGAAATATTTCTTAAAAATATCATTATTTAATTTGATTAAAATTTAAAACAATAAATAGTTTGAATGCACTTTGTTCAAATATAAAGTTGGTTAGAATAAAACGAAATTTGTTTAAATCAAATATATTATATCTTTGTTGTACATATTAACAAATAGTTTGTTTATTTAAAAAAAAATTAAGTTGTATAAATCATTTTTTATCCATTATTTATTAAATCAAACAAGTCTTTTTCTCAAAGAAAAAGTAGACTGTAGACTAGATTCTCATATTCATAATTGTTTTACAAATATCTTTCTATTAATTTAAATATTTTCATAGAATTATTTAACAAGGTGTTTACAAATGATATTTCAGTTTTTATGTGTTTGATTTTCAAACTTCCAAAGCAGTCTGAGTGCCCTTTTATTTGTCCTACCTTTGCCTTTCTACCTCCCTAAAGCTAAACCATCAATTTAAAAAGAATCTTTCGACCCATGGACCAGTTTCTTTCCCATCTCCCCTGGATAATGTTTGGTGCATCCCATCACACTGAAATATGACCTTGGCCTTGCAGCCCTACCTGCTCAGGTAATCGAAAGACGGTCGCCACCTTTTCGCAAAAAAGTACTTTCAGCTTAAGCCTTAAAATTTAAGATTTTCTAACATTGTAACTATACCTGCGCCTCACAGCAGGTTAATATTGAATAAGAAAAGATGTTACTCACCGTTTGGACAGGTGAAGACATTTGTGTTGGGGACCTGTAACAAAAATGAAGAATGGATTTTCGAAGTTTCTAAAATCCGAACGTTACACTTAAACTACACCAAATCAACTTCTATTTTTATTTTTTTCATTCCTGAAGCCCAAATTGTCAGGAAATTTTTCTTTTAATTAAAGATTTATGTATAATTATTTTTACTGTACATAATTATTTTTATTATGAAGAGATTTAGTTTAAATTTATTTTCATAGACTTTCAGTAGTAAAATAAAGAAAGTGAAGATGATTTCCACGAATTAGGAACCGCATTTGTTCTCAACTGGAATGAAATCTTGGAAGTACGCAAGTTCTTCGCACCAAAAGAGGAGTCCATTTTCAGTGGCGCATTAACCTGCTGAATGCAGTGACATAACGGTTAGCGCATTCTTGGAGAGTGCGAGTTTATATCGTTTTGTGCCAAGAATTTACGATTGTGATAACGATTGCATTGAATCGATGAGAATGGAAAATATCCTCGAGTCATGTATCTATAAGAGCCTGAAAGTTCAAGTGCATTTGGGTTTCTTGAGTATCTATTTGCATCACAGCAAAAAAAATGATCAATTTTGTTGCAGATTATGTCATTTTAGATCAAAATTATACCAAAATCCACATCATTTTGGCTTTGTGATTTTGTTGCTAGTAATTTTGAGTCAGATTCGAAATCCAAATGATACCAAATAACCGAAAAAGACATCAATTTGATGCCACTTTCAAGTTATTTTGATTTCTCAGGTTGCAGCATTTTTGTTGCAGATATTTTTTGTTAGAGAACATTCTGAGTTCAATTTGATTTAAAAATCATACCAAAAATGATGTATCTTTTGACTTTAGGTAACAAAATCTTATAAACATGTGGTACCAAAAGGTTCTCAACAAATGGTACCAACATTTTTTAAGATGTACCTAATAATTCTATACAACTGGCACCAAAGGATTCAAAATAATTGGTATCAAATGATTTTAAAGATGTGGTACCTAATAATTCTAAGAAACATTCAAAATAATTGCTACCAAAGGTTTTTAAAGATATGGTACCAAAAGATTCTAAAACAATGTTATAATACGATTCAAAATAATTGGTACCAATAGCTTTTAAAGATGTGGTGTCTAAGGAACTGGTACCAAAGGATTCAAAATAATTGTTACCAGAAGTTTCTAAAGATGTGGTGCCAAAAGATTCTAAAACAATGTTATAAGTTTTTAAAGGTGTGGTGCCAAAACATTCAAGTTAATAAGTATTGGCTGTTTTTAAAAATTTTTTACCAAAAAGTTTTAACAAATAATACCAATACTCTTGAAACTTATAGTACCATAAATTCTTCAGAATTTTTATTAAAGGATTCAAAATAATTGGTACCATACATTTTTACAGATGTGGTACCGAAAAGTTCTAACAAATGGTACCAATACTTTTGGAAGTTATAGTAAAAATAATTCTAAAGAATTGGTACCAAAAGATTCAAAATAATTTTTATCCAAAGTTTTTAAATATGTGGTATCAAAAGATTCTAAAAGAATATTATGAAAATAATGAAAATACTTGGTACCAAAAGTTTTTGGCAGAAAATAATTGGCAGCAGAAGTTTTTTAAGATGTGGTACCGAAAAATTACAATTAATACGCACCGAAAGCTTTTAAAAATGTGATACTAAAAGGTGCTAAGCAAATGGTATCAATACTTTTTGAAATTATGGTACCACAAATAATTCTAAAGAATTGGTACCAAAGGATTCAAAATAATCAATAGTTAATACAAGATTTTTAAAATGTTGTTCCAAAAATTTCTAAACAAATTTCATCAATACTTTTAGAAGTTTTGGTACCATATAATTCTAAAGAACTGGTACCAAAGGATTCAAAATAATTGGTACCAAAAGTTTTTTAAAATGTGGTATCTGAAAATACAAATTAATAGATACCGAAGGCTTTTAAAATTTATAGATACTGAAAGCTTTTAAAAATTTGGTATAAAAAATACAAATTTATAGTATCAAAAAATTTAAATTAATTGGTACCGAAACCTTTTAAAATTGTGGTACCAAAATGTTCCTAACAAATGATACCAAAAGGTTTTAAACGAGTGGTACCACAAATTTTTTTAAATGTGGTACTAAAATGTTTTAAACAAATAGTACCAAAAGTTTTTCAAGTTATGGTATCAAATAATCCTAAAGAACTGGTATTAAAAGATGCAGAATATTTGGTACCAACAGTTTTTTAGGTTGTAGTGCCAAAAGATCCTAAAAGAATGTTATAAAATGATTCAAAATAATTAGCAAGTTTTTGAAGATGTACCACCAAATTAAAATTAATTGGTACCGAAATAATTTTAAAATGTGGTACCAAATGGTTTCCGACAAATGGTACCGAAAGGTTCTAAATGGCACCACAAATTTTTTTAAATGTGGTACTAAAATGTTTTAAACAAACAGTACCAAAAGTTTTTCAAGTTATAAGTACGAAATAATTCTAAAGAATTGATTTGAGATCCAAATGATACCAAAGTCGATTATCATTTTGATCTCTCAAGTTGGATCATTTTTTTCTTGTTGGAGATCTTTTTGAGCCAGATTGAAATTGGTATGGAAAATATTCTCGAGTCTTGTTTCTATATCAGCCTTAAGTTCAAGTGCAACTAGGTTTCTTGATTCTCGTATTGAATAATGTAAATGAATGTCATTAATCAAATTGATTGAACTGAATCGATAGAAATTAATTAATTAATTAATTGAGTAGTTAACCGAATGCTGTTCATTAATACAATTTAAAAATAATGTGTATTAAATATGAAAACAAAAGTTTGCATAGATGCATGACATTTAAAAATGTTGACATCTTGTTGAAAAATATTTAGATTGAAATGGCCAAGAACGCGACTCAATAACATTCACTCTAGTGTATAAACTTCACAAGGGTAAACGTTTTCTCATGTGTGTGTAAATCTACAGTTGTGTGAGCGTATGGGTGCGTGCAGAAAACTCACTTTCACCGCACTTATGCCACATCTCGGGGAGCGAATAGTTAACTCTTTCAAAGATGGTATGTCGATTGCCTCGCAATCTCCAAGACTGAGTTACCCAAGCCACGATTACCTACAATATTCTGCAGAAAATATACTGATTTATGTTTGCTAGAAAATTTGTTTTATTTCCCCTGCAACTCCCATAACGGTAGAACCATGATCACCGTAACCTGAATATAAAGATAAGAGTTTAATGAAATTGTTCTAATTGATTCAATATCGAATTATACTCTTTTTAAATTTTAATTATCTGGTTTTCAAAATACATATCTTTGCAAAATATGATATTGCAAAATATGACAGTTTATTATCTGCAGAAAGTTTTTTTTGTCAATGACTATAGCTGTTGAAATACGATCTCAGAGTAATTAGCAATGGATTACAAGGTATTGACCGGACATTGTCTCCACGGTTGAATGGTTTGAGTAATTATCCTTCACAACTATCCTACAGTTCTATCAGACAAGTCTGAAGTAGAAATTCAAATAATTTCCACTCGAGTAACTCTGTCTATTAAGTCCGAAGACACTTTCTTTCAATATATAATGATTTTCTCTTGCTGACTAACAATTATAACTATAATGCATATCCTTCGGTAAACCGTGTTTGAAATCATGATTTGCTCTGATGCATAAAAGGTATCTGATATCAAGGAATTTTTCTAAATATAAGAATTTTCGCACTTTCCATTCCAGCAATGACGAAGGTGTGGTTTGTGGCTGTTTCGCATGGCATGGATGCCTACGAATAGTCGAGCCTTGTGTGGGTTTCATTGCAGAATGAAGCTTCGTGACGATATTCATGTTGCAGTAGTTGAAGTGGCAACAAAAAAATTTTTTAAATTTAAACTTGTCGTTTGCACAACAATCTTGGCAAAGCTGTGCATAAAGTTAAGTATTATTTGCAACAGCATGTAGGATGCTCACCTGAGACTCCGTTAGTTGAAGATGGCACAAGAGGACGGCGACCCAGAGGACCGCTAACTCCCTTATCAACATGCTTCTGAAAACAAAAAAAAATTAAAAGTTAATTGAGAAATACAAAAAAGATTCTGGTCGTTAGAAAAATTCTTGTTGTATTTTATCTGATTAATATGCATGTTCATTAAATTATTATTATCAGTGAATCATTTCAATACTATCATCACCTTATAAATAATGTATTTCATTTCATACAAATGAATTAATAACATAGAAAAATATATATATATATTCAGGTATCACAGCCTCCTTTTCCCGTTTTTTTCTTGTTTCCCCCTATTATTCACGAAATCCTCTAAAAACCCTTCATTTGAGAATTTTACTCATTTTTCCCCTTTTTTAATTCAAAATTCCGATTAATTAGCCACGAGATATGAAAATTACAAAAGTTATGATATTCGAAGACTCTATCAATTGCTTTCTGAAATTTTCGATAATTTCCATGAAATTTTTAAATCATCTAAAAACTTTTCCATAATCGAGTAATATCCTCTATAGTTTTCTCCATAGTCTTTTAGAATCCTTAGAAATCTACAGAAAACTCAAAATTCCTAAAACCTTCCAGAATTTTCAAAGCTTGTCTGAAATCTGTTAAAATTCGTCAAAAAATTCTATAATGTCCCATAGTTTTCCAAAATCCTCCAGATTCCCAAAATTCTTCAGATTCAAAAGTTTTCCATAATTTTCGAGAATTATTAAAAGATTTTTAGACTTCTCTAGATATAATTATTAATTAATTAATTAATTTAAAATAATCTTCAAAAATATTCTAGACTGTTTCAGAATCTACTAAAATCCTCTAAAATATTCTGAACTCTTTCATAATCTTTTAGAATCATCTAAATCTAAACGTTTCCAGAATTATCTATAATCTTTTGGAACCCTCTAAAATCTATAATAGACTTCCGAAATTTTTTCAAATCCTTTAGAATCTTCATAACTTATTAGAAATCTGTAATAATCTAATAATTCTTCTAAAATCCTTTAAAAGTCTTCTGAATTCTTCCATAACCTTATAGAATGTTCTAAATTTTTCGAAAATTTTCCATAATATTTTAGAAAGTTCCGAAATCTACAAAAAGCTCCCAAAATCTCCTAATTTCCTCCAGAATCTTCAAAACTTTTTTGAAATCTGTAAAAATGTTCCAAAATATTTAAAAGTGTTCTAGAATCCTCTACAATCACCCAGATTCTTCTGAATACTACCATAATATTTTACAATCTTCTAGAAATTTCCAAAAATCTTCAAAATCTTTTAGGATCCTCCCATATTTACAAAAGACTCCCAAAATTACTTAAAATCCTCCACAATCTTCAAAACTCATCTTACAAATTGTAACTATTCTCCAGAATATTAGCGACTGTTCTAGAATCTTCTGCAATAATCTATATTGCTTTGGATTCTTCCATAATCTTGCAGACTCTTTCACGATCTTCTTATTCTTCAAAAATTTATTAAAATTTTAAAAAGTATTATACACTGATCTAGAATCTTTTAAAACCCTCTAAAATCTTCTGAATTCCTCCATAACTTTCTAGAATCTTCTGGATATTTTCCAAATTCTTCAAAATCTTTAGAATGCTCTAAAATCTAGAAAAGAATCCCAAAATCTCATAATTTTACCCAGAATCTTCAAAACTTATCTGAAATCTGTAAAAACTCTTCAAAATATTCGATACTGTTCTAGAATCTTCAGGGTTCTCCTATAATAGTCTTAAAATATTTCAAAAAATCTCCTAAAATTCTAAAAAATGGACTGTTTCAGAATCTTTTAGAATGCTCAGAAATATTCTGAGCTCCAAAATTATAACTATTAAAAAAATCTATCTATATGTCGAGACGCGTGACAAAGAGACGTGACGAATCTGATAGCTGTGATGGAACATAAAACCCAGATGCTAAAACGAGATAATGACATTAGCGAAAAGTGAGTTTTAAGTGTTTAAGGGTATTTGCCAGACAGTTTTGAAATTCAAGTCCCGACAGTTTTACACATTTCTATTATTTAATATATTTTTTTGAATAAAATACATCGAAGTAGTTTTTGGTAATATAGTACTCTAAATAGGAAATTTTAGAACCCTGAAAAAGTCTTGATATATCTGTATGATATATGGAAATATACAAAGGGTCTGAATAATGCTTCTCTAAAATAATCGACTTCATGCATTATTTATCATAATGTGAAATCAGTCCTCAAATAGGAAAGTTATTGCAGCATCAGCATCAAGAGGAAAAAGATTGACGCCTTGACGAAACGACTTAAATGATTTCAAAGATGAGTAGGAAGTGTTGTGTATATCTTCCTTAACTTTGCATAAATGACTCATTAGAGTGAATTTAATAAACGAGAAAGATACGTGTGCAAGTGGAGAGAAAACTACATAAAAGTAGTCTCCACAGTGAAATGCAAAAGAGCTTATGGCTAGCCATATGTTCCAGGCTGGACAGATTCTATTGCCTGCATTAACCAGATTATGTTTAGAAAATAACTGTACTTGCTCTTTGGGTGTGTTCACTTTTCGTGAAGATACGTTGTTAAACATTATCATAGACTGGAGAGAAAACTTGCCATTCTGCTGCGGGAAAAGTAACTCTAGCATAACGACTGTTTATAATACGTAACACTAAAACGACTCCTTCAAATTAACTATTTAGTAACTACTGCAGTTTTAGTTTCTAAAAGACAATCGCTTTTACTGTGGTTTTACTCACGGTTTTATTAAGTGCCATTTATTTCTGATTTTAAGTTTTAATTAGGATGTAGTTACAGACAACATCTAAGACTTTCATTTACTGATACTTCTGTGACAATTTCAATTTGAAATTTATTTTTTAATTTTTTACATTCTTCAAATTTCACTGTGTAAATTATAAAATAATTATTCGGGAATTGCAACATTAAGGAGCTATTGGACAGACAGTCGGAAAAGTTAGTCAAAGTGCCTATGTTTTTCTTCAGATTTTTAATTTTTAACAGTTTTTTATTTTTCACTATTATCTTCGATGTTTTCTTAATAAAAAATTTCAAATGATTTTGGTGAAAATATCGATGAATATTTTTTTGAATCGCTTTAACCATTTTAAAAAATTTTACTGTTGCAACTCCAAAATAATTATTTTATAATTTATGCAGTAAAGTTTAGAGAATTTAGAAAACTAGAATGTAAACAAATAAATATTTTCACAGTAGCATCCCGAAAGTCAAGTCTTAGATGTTTTCTGTAACTACATCCTGAGCAGCGAGTTTTTTAAATAAAAATTTACATCACTACTTGCATTATAAAAAAATTGATAAAGAACATTTTCATTGAAGCACATTAAAAATTGTTTTCGACTTCAATGTTAACTTAACAATTCAATGATTATATTTTCCATTATAGTGTGTAATATTTTTTATTTGTAATATAAAATTTGTAATATTTTATGTTTGTAATATAAAATATTACAAATTATAATTTAAAATATACTAATTCAATTGGGATGTTAAAATTGAGGTTGAAAATAATTTTTGATGTGCTTCAATGCAAATTCTCCTTATCAATTTTTTTATAATGCAAGTCCTAGATGTTTTCTGTAAACACATTCTAAGTAGTTTTTTAAATAAAAATTTACATCACTACTTGCATTATAAAAAATTGATAAAGAACATTTTCATTGAAGCACATTAATAACTGCTTTTAATTTCAATGTTAACTTTACAATTCAAATAGCATATTTTCTATTACACCGTCAGTCAAAATGTGGAACCACCTGTTTTTTGATGATTGCTTAATTTTTCTTACTTTTAATTATATCAGAGTTCATACTTTTTCTCTTTATCAGGTTGAAACCTCTCAAAATTCTGTATAAAGTTAGCCCAGGAGGAAGCAAATTTGCCAATTTTTAAATAAGATTTTGAAAAATAGTGCGAATTTCAGTGGTTTCTTAAATTTTACATAACTTCCGAAGTAATCAACATTTTTTAATGTTCTTGAGCTCATTTTAAAGGTAAATTTCTGCAAAAACACAGCAGCTTATGAGCATAAATACAAATTTTTTCCCCTGCATAGTGCAGTATGTTAAATTTGTAACAAAAAATTTGAAAAAACATCTGATCTGTAGTCAAATCATAATAAAAATCAAATGAAATATCAAAT
>JBAGKK010051368.1:0-10046 GCA_037177015.1 Euceroptres primus
TAAGAATTATTGTTAAGAAATATTTTTATTTTTCGTAGAAAATGTGTTCAATATGTTACAAAATGCCATTGAAATTCTTTGGAATTTCTGTGGAGATTTTACCAAATTTTCATGGAATTTCTCTTAATTTTATATAAAGAATTTCATGTTAATCTTTAGAGAAAACTTTTTGTAGAAAGTAGAAACTGGTATGCAATTTTCAGTACATATGGAATTTCTGTGAAATCAATTAATTCATGAATTAATGAATTAATTATTTAATAATTAATTATTAATTTCATTAATTAATTAACGAATTCATTGAATCGTTGAACTCATATATGAATTCAATACAGAATTGCATATATCGAAATTCCATACTGCACTTCCGTGTGGGATTTTCAAGTATACAATTTCTATATGAAATTATATGTTGAATTTCTGTTTACATTGCTTTCAAACTTTCATATGGATTTCCACACGAGATTTACATATGGAATTATTATTTACGATTCGATGTAGAAATTACATGGCTTTTCATGTAGAATTCTACATGTCTATATTGTATGTCCACTAAGGTTTTCGTTAAAAAAATTTTTTTCGAATTTGGCCCCTCCCCAGATTGATTCCAATAAATAAAATAAAATTTTTTCCAAAATTTCAGCCCGATCGGTTAATATTAACACAGTCAAAAAACAGGAGGGTGATTCTCCTGAAAGTGACCTTTTCGACGTCTTGGTTAATATTTTCAACACTATTCATTTTAAATTGTTGAGAATTGACAAAGTGGTCGGTGAGCCTGCAAGTAATACCAGAAAAAACTTTTTAACCGATTTTTAGATATTCTTTGTTTTTTTAACTTATGAGTGTTTTAGCTAACATTAAAGTTACTTGAAAAGTTTCTAGAATAAACCCTTCTTAATAATAAAAGCGTTATAGAACTTTGTCTTCAGGTTTTTATCAAAATAGCATTACATTGAATTATCTTATTTTAACAAACCTTAAAATATCTTAATAAAGCATTATTATGCATGAAATTGAAATTCAGACCTCTACATTTATTTTCCACCCATATTAGTTACATATAGTGTAAAAGTTTGTCTACAATGAGTAATTGAAATCATTATTTTGTCACGAGTAACAATTCTGAGTCATATCCGAAGCCATTTGTTTCTTAGTGAAAAAAATTTTAATGTTACGACTATAGTGCAACCTAAAAAGTATTCGTATATTGAAGCGATTTACCAAGAAATTGCGTAATTTCATCAGGATGTTTCATAAAATTAGAAAATGTATGTTTCTTGTTATATCCGAAGCCATTCTGTCATATCCGAAGTCTTTTTTCGCTGCCACTAAGAGATTTTATTTTACACCATTCCGATTTTATTGAAATGGGTATCCTAAGGTTTTTCGGGACGCTGAATTCAAATCTAATAGCAGAATTAAAAAATTAAAAATGGAGGATCTAATATCGCGGAACAAAAATTTAAAAATTGTATTTTTATAAAAATGAGTACCTTACGGTTTCTGGGGTTGCTGAATCTAAATTTGATAAAAAAATTTCAAAATTCAAAATGGCGGATCAACAATTGTTGTATTTTTATAAAAACGAGTATCTTAATATTTCTGGGGGCGCTAAATTTAAGTCTGATAAAAGAATTTCAAAACTCAAAATGGCCGGTCCAATATGGCGGATAAAAAATTTAAAAAAGGTTGTCCTTTTACAACAATGAGTTTCTTAAGGTTTGATTTTCATATAATTATATTTATATATTTATTTAATTATATTAAGTAATAATTATGTTTTTTTGTAAAAATAAATGGATTTTTTAATTTGAAGTTACTGTTAAATTATTTTATTTTATACACATTTCAAATATTTTAGAGCCTATATTTGAGATTTTTCCTTTTTCGTAGTTTCACCTAAAATTTTAACTAAATAACCGCCATTTCGAAACTACCATTTGAAATTTTTGAGATTAAATATGGGATCAGGATACTCAAAACTCCCCGCATACCAATTTGTTTAAAAATCGGTCGAATAGAAAAAAAGTTGCACCCAGGGGGTGAAAATCTACCCCTAAAATGAACCTTAAGAGAATTTTCTTGGCTCTCTTTATGAAAATACTTTTTTGGATCCTAATTAACAACTGTGAAAAACGAATTTACTTTATACTAAAATGCCGTATTCTTCACTTCTTGTAATGTGACTAAAAGGGTTGTAAAATCCATATTTTTAAAGAATAATTTTGCGCACCTTATCTTTTTACTCTTGAAGGTCGTATAAATTGATTTCGCGAAAAGAAAATTTTCAAATCGAAAAACATTTTCCCCCAAAATTCTAACTGAAAAGGGTTCCTTTCAGAAGAATCATCTAGAGCTACTTGAAGTTTTGAGTCGGCCATGTTGGATCCGCCCTTTTGAAATTTTTTTTTTGGACATAAGATTCGTAATAAGCAACCCCAAACACCCGTAGAATGATTAGCCACCCTTCTAATGATTGGCCCCCGCTTATAAATGTATTTATATTAAAAAATACTCACAAATAATAAAACTGTTAATAAATACTGCAGGATGAAGTCTTATCAATTGTGCAACATATTTGACAAGCTAGGTTAGTGTAGTGTATTGCGTTTATACGTTAGAGCAACTAAAACCGGTGAAGCTGAATCAGTAGTCCAGTCAAATTGTCGGAAAAAGAGGCGAAATCCCGTAATGACTCACGAGCGCATTTTTTTTGCTTAATCGCTTCAGTTTGGGTCACTTATGTATCATCTGGTTTTGTGAGAAGAATTTCGGACCGGAACCCGGGCCTTTTGAGAAAGGTGCCGAAAATCACATATGCGTAGATTGTTGCTCTCCTATGGATTTTAGCGAAAAAAGGTAGAGAGAGGAAATAAAGAAGACAAAATTCTGAGAAATTTGGAAAAAAATAATGTCCTAGCACCAATACCTTCTGAGATACAACGTTTCGAAAAACCCTGTTTTTTTGATTTTTGCCCTAAAATCGCTACTTTTCAAAAAACCATCTACAATTTGTATAATCAATTGACTTACGCCAAAACGGTTACAGATTACTTAAAGCAGACATAATTATCTTTAATTTAAGACAAAGAACAACCCTCTAGGTCTAATAAATATATCGCGAGCTACGACCTCTCAAAGATGACACCTTTTTGCCTGTTTTTATGATCAAAAATCGTGAGTTCAGTTTTTCTGAACTATAGAGCGTTCCCTAATAAATCTGCGTTTATGCTGCCAGAGCTTAACTAAAAGTACATAAAATTCCACGTAAATTAAAGAAAAAAACAATGTTCCATCTTCATAAACTTCGGAGTTATGAATTTTTGAAACTTTGTGTTTTTTCACTGTTTTTCTCAAAAAATGGAAAATACGTTTTCTTGATTATTTCTGCAATCCTGATGTGAAAATTACATAAGGATTAATAAAAGAGGACTCAATTTTGAGAAATTAAAAAAAAATGTGGTTCTAACTTAAATAGTTCAACTCTCAAAGTTGACCCTCTCTGTCTTTTGTGAGTCAAACGTACTGAGAAATGTAATTTGAGTCATGCTTTGACTAATACAATAAAATATAATGCACTCAATGATTACTAATGATCAATTAAACATTTATTATAAATGAACTGATAATTATTTTAATTAATTAATTTTTTTACAAAATAATTTTTTATTTTTTGCACAGTTTTCATTATTTTTTTCGCAGAAATTAATTCAAAATCGTTTATTCATCACTTTTCACGAGTAATGAAACATGCTTATAAACAAATAAATGTTATTAAAAATTAGGTTTTCACTTTTTCAACACTTATGACTACTTTTGTTTTCTAATAAAACTAATACAATAAAATATAATGCACTGAATGATTAATAATGATCAATTAAACATTTCTTACAAATAAACTAATCAAAACTAAACTGAACTAAACTAAACAAATCAATTCTTCATTTTTTCCCCATTGTTCATTCTTTTTATTGTAGAAATTTATTCATAATGGTTTATTCGTCACTTTTCATGAGTAATGAAACATATTTATAAACAAATAAATGTCATTAAAAATTAAGTTTTCACTTTTTCAGCACTCAAGACTCCTTTTGTTTCCTATATTAATTGAAAATAGGTTAGTATTAATTATTTATAAGTAAAACGAAATATTATTTTTAAACAATAAATGTTAACACTGAGTCCCTTTTCTCAAAATTATTCCATTGTTTTTAGAAAGAACGGAAAGTGCACAATAAAAACGAATGCTTAAAATTATTAAACCTTAAAATTAAATTAACTTAAATTCAGCAAAATTTGTCTGATTTTAAGGAAATCGTTCTGAATTTATAAGACCTCAATGGATGAATTCCAGAACTTTATTATTAGCCATGGATAATATATATATTATCAATATAATGATACCAATATAATAATAAAATTCTAGAATTAATTAAGAACGATTTCCTTAAAATCAGACAAATTTTACTGAATTTAAGTTAGTTTAATTTTAAAGCGTAATAATTTTAAGTATTCGTTTGCACTGTGCATCTTCCGTTCCTCCTAAAAACAATGGAATAATTAGGAGAAAATGGACTCAGTGTTAAGATTTATTGCTTAAAAATAATATTTCGTTTTACTTATAAATAATGAATACTTACCTATTTTCAATTAATTTAGGAGAGACAAAAGCAGTCGTAAGTGCTGAAAAAGTGAAAACTTAATTTTTAATAACATTTATTTGTTTCTAAATATGTTTTATTACTCATGAAAAGTGACGAATAAACCATTTTGAATTAATTTCTGCGAAAAAAAGAATGAAAAATGTGCAAAAAATGAAAAATTAGTTTGTAAAAATATTAATTTATTTGAAGAATTGTTACTTTAATTATAAAAAATGTTTAATTGATCATTATTAATCATTCAGTGCATCATATTTTATTTTATTAGTCAAAACATGACTGAAATTACATTTTTCAGTACGTTTGATTCACAAAAGCAGAGAGGGTAAACTTTGAGAGGTCATAACTTTTGACATATTTAAGTTAGAATCACGTTTTATTTTTAAATTTTTTAGAATTGAGTCTTGTTTTCCATTTTTTGAGAAAAACAGTGAAAAACACAAAGTTTCAAAAATTCATAACTCCGAAGTTTATGAAGATGGAACATTGTTTTTTCTTCAATTTACGTGGAATTTTATGTACTTTTAGTTATTAAGGGTCCGAAGCACCTGGGAAAAAAGTTTACGATGATATGTTTGAACCATAAATACTTTTAGTTATTCTCTGGAAACATAAATGTAGATTTATTAAGGAACACTCTAGTTCACAAAAACTAAGCCTATGATTTTTGGTCATAAGAACAGGCAAAAAGGTGTCACCTTTGAGAGGTCGAAGCTCGGGATCTATTGGACCTAGAGGGTTGTTCTTTGACTTAAATTAAAGATAATTATGTCTGCTTTAAGTCATCTGTGGATAATTTTGGCCTAGGTTAATCATTTATACAAATTCTAGATAGTTTTTTGAAAAGTAGGTATTTTTGGCCAAAAATCGAAAAAACATGGGTTTTCGAAACGATGTATTTCAGAAAGTATTTGTGCTAGGACATTATATTTTTTTCCAAATTTCTCAAAATTTTGTCTACTTTCTTTTTTCTTTTTTCTTTTTACTTTTTTTTTGATAAAATCCATAGGAGAGCAACAATCCACGCACATGTGATTTTTGGTTTCTTTCTCAAAAAATATGCCCGGGTACCAGTCCGAATTTCTGGCTACAAAACCAGATGGTATATAAGTGACCAAAACTGAAGCGGTGTAAATACGGTGTAAAATGACAATTTGACTGGGCTACAGAAGGAATTTGAAAGAAAAGTTGTTAAGGTAAAGAGTGCTCTCTTGTAGAACATTATTTATTTTTTAATAGTTACGGTATATTTTTCTATAAATTTTTGAATTTTAATTGAATTTAGTGATCGAAGACACACGAAAGGAGTATCCTAGCCTTAAAACTGTTTCGGATATCAATTAATAGGTAGGCCAATAATAGTCGTCGTAAATAAAGCGAAAACATAATGATTGGCCACGCTATCTGAAAGTTTAGAGACTAAAATCTTTGCAAAAAATCATTCAAAATTGTTCAAGCTTTTTATAGACTAAGGAAATAATTTTTTGTCAGTGTTTATGAATAATGAGCAGAAATAATGTCAGAAAACAATTTTTGGCCCTGGCCAATCATTATGAAATTTAAAGACCAATCACTGTATTAAATAATTACAAATCTATAAATCTATAGTGGCTAACAGATGGCCAATGACTATATTTCACCATATTTCAGAAGCCAATAATTCAATCATTGGCCTATGCTGTGTTTCGTGGCCAATCATTGTGTTTCTAGACAACAGTAGTAATTTCATTAAATATAAATTGTGTACTACTTTTAACGCTTAACTTACTATTGTCATTTAAAACTTTAATAAATTTGTTGTCCGTATGTGTATTTTAGAATTTTGTTTGTCGCTTATAGTGGCTTTTACAAATTTTCAAACTTGAAAAATATCTTAAGTGGCCAATCATTGTACCGACTATCCTACAATGTTTCATAAAAATCAGTCAAAAAATAGAAATAATCGAAATTTCGAGTCAGTCATATTGGATCTACCATTTTAAAATTTGATGTTTTGATATCAAATTCGTAATCAAGGACCTCAAAAACCACCTGGTAACAATGTTTGTGGAGTTTTGTTGAATATTTTTATGAAAAAACCTCCAGAGTGAAAAAATTCATTTTATGGCAAATTTTTAGGTTCCCACCATTTTGAAATTTTTGGAAATTAATGTTTTTAGTAGTAGTAGTGTTTTAAAAGTAGGGTCTTGTAGTACATCTAAACCTAAATAAATTTGGAGATATTCAGATTTTTAGCTTAAAGCAAGTTACGAATGTTTGAAAAAAGTGTTTTTTTTTTCCCATGTGAAATAGAGTAATCGATACAATTGTTGGCCTCCCCCACAATGGTTAGGTTTTTCCTTAAAATATATTTAAAAAAAAGAATTTTCAAATAAAATTGCTAATAAATAGTGCAAGCTTGTTATCAGTATACTCTGCGCTATTTATTAAATTTCAATCGATTGTCGGCACGTGTTAATATTAACCGACCGGGCTGCAATTTTGGACAATTTTTATTTATTTATTGGAATCGATCTCTGGGGGGGAGGGCGGACAAAAACATTCGAAAACATTTTTTTAAAGGACACCCTAATGTCCAACTGTCCACGCAGTGATTTCCTCAGAGTTTATAAGTTCAATTTATATTTTTGAGTTTATTTACACATGGGTTTATGAATATCATATATAATGCATGGATAAAAAGGTTTCTAATAAAATCAAAATATGATTTTTTTCAGAAAAGTTAAAGTGTCTAGACAGCGAGATAACAATGACAGATGGAAATAAAGGGAAAAGGTGGTAGGAAGTGAAGAAAACTAACAAACAGGGTTGGGACTGTTGTGATGGAGTTTGGAAGGAATTGTAAATGTTCGCAGTTCTCGAGTTCACTGTATAATGCATAAGTATATACTGAGGATTATCACCGAAAGAGAGTTTTCGAGAGACAGTGTCGAGTAACATACTTTCCCTACACAATTTTCCAGTCAGTGTCAGAGTTACGTCTCCCCCTTTTTGTCTGTGAAGGAATATCACTCCCGTCCTCTTTTCTCAAGCTAACCTACTCTGCTTTTCGTGCTATCCTAACTTTTCACCTCTTCATCTTCGTCGAAGTTGGCGTCTGGAACAACTTTTCGACTCTTGCTACTCTCTAAACTCCATAGAGTAAGGGTACGATGATATGAAAATTTCAGATGTGAGTTACGTATATCTTCCAAATTTTCCTCAAAATTATTAATCATTCGATCACCAGTTAAGTGTTAAATTGAATTTCTGTTTTAATGTCTCAAGTTTTTGGTAATTTACTTTGAAATTTTTAATGAATTATCGATTTTCATCTGTAAATGAGTTCTAGTTGAAAGCGCTGATGACATTTGCTTTGAATCGGAAAGGTATGATATTTCAAAGCTCAAATCGATCGAAATTTGGCCTAATTAGGACAACTTTCGATCGATTGAAAATTTAAATTCGAAATTCTACTTTTAATTAGAACATTTAGAATAATACACTTTTAACATTAACATTGTTTATTTTTAATACTAGTTTAATTTTAAATGACAAAATTTTATTAGGTTAAAATCTTAAAAATCCATTTATTTAGAACATTTTGAAAAAGTTGTAAAATATTGTCGACTACATAGTTTGAAAACGTCAAATACAAAGCTTTGCAGTTTGAACAATTTTAAATTGGAAAATCAAAGTCTGAAAGCTTTCAATTTACAAAATTCCCATTGAGAGGGAGTTACTTTGTTTGCTATCAAATTGGAACCTTCAAATTCTGTTACATTGATCCCTTTCAAATTAAGTGAATAAAATTTCTGATAGAATTGAAATTTGAATGTACGAAAAAACCTTTTAAACCGAAAGGTACTATTATCTGAACTGTTTGGAATAAAGAGTTTAAGCTGAAAGCTTTTGTCTTTACTTTTATTAATTCTAAAGTGAAAAGAAAAACATTTTTCAATTTTGTTTTCAAAATATTAAAAATATTAAAACCACTCAATCAGTATAAAGTTTTACAATTTTAATCCTGAACTGTAGGTAAAATAATATTCTTTGAAGTTCTTTAAACTGTCTTTCTTGGCTTTAAAAAGAATCGAGTTGAAAGCAGTGATAATTTCTGCTTTTCATAAAAGAAGAGTACAAAAAAATGAAGAAAAGTATTTTGTGACATTAACTGTAACAGAATTCTTCGTTCGAAAAATTTCAACAACAGTAATTTTAAAATGAGAACGACATAGAAAAATAATTGCTCAACAGTTACAGAAATTCTCATAATTTTGAGTAAATATAATCCTCAAAAATAGCATGTTAATTAGTCATCATTAAATAAACAATTCATTATTCATTAGTAAACTACAAAATTTAAATATTTATTGAAACTACGAGACCTAAAATAGACTGATAATCTTGCAACGTTTTTCGATGTACTTTAATAGTAAATGCCTACTATCGGCGAGAAAATTGTAGGCATCTGCCTTTGAAGCTTAACTCAGCCAAAAACAATGCTAGCATAATAAGTGAATAGTCATTTGGAAGCTGAAAGTGTTCTACGTAAATGAGCTTGAAGACGTTAATGTAAACAATTTTTTGTGCTTTGCAAACTGAAAAATGTAAAAAAAAAGGTAAGGAATTTGGGTACATTTAAGAAGAGTCAAGTTTAGAGCATTATTTATTATGCAAAGGGCAATGGGAAAAATTTGAAAAAATTCATGAGTATGAGGAAAACATTTGTGAACCCATTGCAGTTGACAAATTAGAGAAATAATAAAAATTGTTGCTTAAAAGTATAAAAATGTACAGCTATACTATATTCAGTTTTAATGAAGATATTGAAGCGATTCAAACTGCAAACTGTAACGGATGGGCTATGTAATTATTTACAATCTCCCGGAAGGATGTGATTATCTTATTTTTGATAAAAATCGCGATATTTTTATTCATTTTTTTTGGGTAGAAAAGCAAGTGTCCGAAAGCAGCGGGGGTTCTTTTTTTTTTCTGCCGGCTGCTCGTGCCTTTCTTCGACCCGTGCTTCTGAACTCTTGACCAGACATTTGATACCTCCGACCAGTGCCGTATCTCTTTCATTCATGGCATAAAATTGTGTATATAGTAAAGGGTGTTGATTAGTAGACTTGTAGATAAAATAATTATAGGCTTCGATCGAGGTCAAGAAACGTTTTTTTCTAAATTGTTTGTGCTTTTTTTATAAAGTACGGGACATATGTAAAAGTGTGCAAAAATGTTATGTGTGTCATACTGTTATTAATTCATAAAATGAACCTGCAAAATACACAAAGAGAAGGCATAAAAATCTATTTGTGATATGCCCCCCCCGTTTTTGTCAAATGTCGACGTTTTGAGACCCTCTGAACCCAAAAAAGTGGTTTTTGTGAATGTGTCTGT
>JBAGKK010051390.1:0-10044 GCA_037177015.1 Euceroptres primus
ACTTTGTTGCTACGCTACCGCTGAGCTCCGAGTTCAGCTTTCCTCGTCCCCTCGGACCCCTTGCCCAAATTTGAATGGGTTAGTATGTATAAACTACTTCCTGGAAGACTGATTTCGCTTGGTACAGAAACGCGCGTTGAGTGTATAAGCGAAAAAGTTCAAGAAACGATGAGCAAGTATACTCTATCTTTTTTTGAGGTTTATCGCTTACAACTTTTTTGTTCTTGAATATAAAATTAAGGAGAAAATATTTGTTGGTTTCTTCAGTAAATTTGCGATCTCATATGCTCCCTCTGAGCCTGAAAATATATTATAGTTTTCGAGAAAAAAAAAAAGTAAAAAATGTCAAAAATTTCGATTCTCTAATGTTGATTTTTTGCATTTTTGTACCCAAAATAATTGTCAGAGACAAAAAAAGTTGTTTTTATCTATAAAAACCACCTCGTCCTTCGAAGGTTAAATTGGAATATTAAGTTGGAATCTTACAAATTTAGTTAGATTAAAAATAATATAAATGTAATTAAAGTTGAAATAAAATAAATTACGAAATAATGTTTTTATTATTAATATAATTTGTTTACTTATATTTACTTAATTTCTAAAATTAATACACTAATCTGTCATAATAATAATATAGTTTTTAAAATATTGATTTACAATAGCAAAAATTATTGCCAATAAACTGTATTGTATTCAGTATTCAGTCAAATTTGTATATTAAAAAAGAATGCTTTAATGTTGAATCTGAGCCTTAAATCTGTTTCATTTTTTAAAAAATGGAGAGTACTTTGAAGCTATTTTATGAAAAATCATTAATATTAGTCATGAAAAATTTTCAACGAAAAAAGAGAAAAATATTCAAACAAAGACAGAATAAACAAGCATGGCTTTAAAGAAACTATTATCACATTCAAATTTAATAAAATTTTACTTTATCAATTGAGAAAAGGTGAAAAGGTGAAAAATTTCCAAAATAGGTGAAATAGGTGATTCAATTCAAAATAGGTGAAAAAAGTTGATGAGGTGACGACCTATGATCACTGCAATAGAGCCTTTCTCTTTTTAAAAATCAGACCTTATAAAAATTGCTTTCGTACTTTCAGGGCGTTGGCAATTTTTAAAGTAGAAAAATACTGGTTCATTCCGCAAAAGCTTTTCATCTCTTTCGTCAGCATTTGATTACTGCTTTTAATGAACCGATTTTTTGCCCCCCCCCCTTCTACAAATTCGATCGATCGTATGATTGTTGCTAGTCACAAAGCGCCTTTCACTGATCGGCTCAGTTCACCGTAGCTTCTCATTCTGACGCGGGTTCCTTGAATCTGTTGGTTAGAGAAGGAGGTTGGGTTGAAGAGAAGGAGATACAAAGACCACCAGTATAACAAATCGCTCGATCCTATATCACGTTGTTAGGCACACCATGTCGTGCGGGCGATCCACATCTCCCAGTTCAAGTGATAACCCCGATTTCCAACCCCTAGGTAACACTTTACAATTTAACTTGGTACCCTCTGAAAAAGTATACTCCTAACATTCTCATTTAATCTTTTATGTCAGTAAGTTTTAATTTTATTTCTGGATAATTTGAACTAAGCTTTTCTTCTTTCTGTTGCAGTCTTTCATCCTGAACTTTGGCGAGCAATCCTAGGCCGCTATGGAGTCTCACTGCCAGGCGAATGGCAGCAATAGAAACATCACAGACGAGGACAGCAATTATGGCTACCTTGATGTCAACGCCGACGATGCGGAAGACAAAACTGACAAAAATGCTGTCAACAATAACAACAACATCAACAAAACAAACCAAAACAACAACAACACCGAGTGCACCGATCCTCAACAGAGACTCGCTGTCCTCAGCTTCGAGCAGGTTCGTCGGCTTAATGACGTGATGAACGAGGTCGTGAGCATTCACGGAAGGGGGAACTTCCCGACCCTGGAAGTGCGTTTACGCGATCTGGTGACCGTGGTGCGGAACAAATTGGAAGCGGACCCACGTGATGGTGGAGCGGGTATGAAGGTGCGCGACATCCGGTTGAACGGCGGAGCAGCCTCGCACGTCCTCGCGACCGAATCGCAGCCCTACAACGACTTAGATCTCATCTTCGCGGTAGAGCTGTCGAGCGGCCGCAATTACGACAAAGTCAAGGCGGCCGTGCTAGGTTCCTTGTTCGACCTGTTGCCGGAAGGCGTCAGCCGCAAACGCATCACCACCTGCAGCCTCAAAGAGGCCTACGTGAGCAAGATGGTCAAGGTGAACAACGAGGGTGATCGATGGTCCCTCATCTCGTTGGGCAACAACCGAGGCCACCGGAACGTCGAGCTCAAGTTTGTTGACTCGATGAGGCGGCAATTTGAGTTCTCCGTTGACTCTTTCCAAATTGTTCTCGATTCCCTTCTGCTTTTCTACAAATGCAGCAAGCTACCAATCGGCGAGAATTTCTACCCCACTGTAGTTGGTGAATCCGTCTTCGGGGATTTCCAGGAGGCACTGTATCACCTACACAAGAAGCTCATCTCGACCAGGCACCCGGAGGAGATCCGAGGTGGAGGTCTCCTCAAGTATTGCAACCTTCTCGTCAAGATGTACAAACCCTACCAGCCGGACTACATCAAGACCCTCGAGCGGTACATGTGTTCCCGGTTCTTCATAGACTTTCCTGACATCAGCCAGCAAAGGGCCAAACTTGAGAACTACCTTTGGAACCACTTTGTTGGACCTGAGGAGGAGGCTCTCAAGTACCAGTATTTGATGCTTCTGCACAACGTCGTCGAGGAGTCAACGGTCTGCCTCATGGGACATGAGCGAAGGCAGACGCTAACATTGATCGAGAACCTGGCTTATCAAGTTCTTTTCGAGGAACAACAGCGACTTTCTAATCAACAAGCACCAACGGGACCTCCTGCTTATGTATATGCTAATGGATATTACTACGCCCCGGTGATACCGACTGCGTGCTACACCTGCACCTGCAACTCGTGGATGGCTTGTTCGTCGTGATCCCAACCCCAGTCGAGGGAAGCGTAACGATCCAGGAGACAAAGCGGAGAAAGGTGATTACCACGTTTCGATCATCCAGCTTACATCTCGCTTACCTATCACACACATACCTATCTACCTACACCTATTAGTTTCTGGTAGCTCACGAAACCAGCGATAAAAGATGAACAGGAACGGGACCAGGAATCGCCGAACTCCCTGGAGATGATGTTTTCTTCGTGCTAATCATCTGCAGCTCGAGAGTGTTTCTCGTGCCCTCGAGTCGCGGTGCTGGTAGTGATGACGAACGACGATTACGTGTAGGGATTTTTGAGAGAGATCTTGATCAAATCCCAAACAGTGCTGTGCGTAAAAACAAGACCAAGTGCCGCGTCATGTCGATCGAGTGTCGACCTGGAGTGGTCAGATTTCGGGCTTTGACCCAAATGTCGGAGCGTAGCATTTGAGACCCAGTGGAAGCGGTTAATCAAATTCTGAACCTTGCATCAAATTTGGTATGTCTGAGACCTTAGAACATTCTTTGGAAGGAGGACCAACAATTTTCTCAAAAACTTGCTGTTTTTCACTAAATTTCTCAGCTCTTTATCGATAAGGAACGTCTTTGCCACGTGAAACAGCACAGTTTTTTTCAGATTCACTAGGATTCAGTTGAATTGACTGGCATCCTTTGCAAGAACTTGAATTCAATTTACTGCTCTTATATTCAGTTGTAATCATTTGAATTCAGTTAAACCCTCTGGAGTTCTGGTTTACACAAAACTTGAATTTTTTATTAACAACAGTCAGCTTCTAACTCAATATTTTATTATTATTAATGGTCAATCCCTTAATTTTGTTTAGATCTTTAACAGAAGCTTTAAAAAGATGATTGATAGATGATGAAAGGTAGAAACCATCATTTTAGGAAGATAAAAGGTGGAACCATCATTGTAAAAAGATGAAAGGAAGAAACCATCATTGTAGGAAGATGAAAGAAAGAAACCATCCTTGTAGGAAGATGAAAGGAAGAAACCATCATTTTAGGAAAAGCTTAATGAACAACATGTATTAAAATTTAATCAAAAATCAAATCTATGATCCAAAATCTGAACTTGAAAAAATTCAGCTATTCCTAAAATTGCTAGAAACAATTTTCTTTTGGTTTTTATTTTAGAGATATTGTTTCTTCTAAAGAGAAACAATATTTCATTTTCTGCCCCTTTCATTGTTTTCCTATTAACCGTTTTTTTACATTCTCTTCACATGAGAAGGTGTTAGATTTTTTAAAATTTGTGATCAAGGGCAAAAGCTGACTACTGTTAAAAGCAGTTTTGAATTTTTTTATATAATCACAAAGAGAATAAAATCCATCGTATCTATTTTCCTGAATTCATGTAGAAACCAAAGCAACAGCAAATTTCATACTTTCATACAAAATTTCATACAAAAAACAGAGTTTAACAAAGAAAAATCACACAAAAATCCATGGTATCAAAACGTTGCAAATAGTTGAAACTACACTGTTAGAAAAAAATTGAATTACTTTTGTTGAAGTTTTATTTAATTCTCGTAACTGAATCAATTTTCAACCAAAGTAAATTAATTTTCAACCATAATAAATGATTGTTCAGCTAAAATGAACGAATTTTCAATGAAATTAAGTGAACTTTCAATCACCAGTAAATGAATTTTCAATCACAGTAAATGAAAAGTGATTGAAATTTTAAGAATTTTCCAACAGTGTACATTATGAATACAAATAATATCATTTTTATGATATAAGTTTCTGGAAACCCTTTCAAAAATTGTTCCAAGAGCAGCAGAAACAGCATATACCAAATTTAATTCTACGGTCATAAGTTGAGCGAAATATTAAATTCTGTTGTACCGTTTCCACTAGCCGCAATCTCTTTGAGTCATTCCGACAAAAGCAGTTTGAGAACGCCTAACTCACATACTCATGGTTGAGACAGATAAGAGAATGATAACAAGGAAGAAAGATATTACGACAGAAAGTTAAATATAGGAGAAGAAAATAAAGAAAGAATAGCGAGAGGCCAACTGTCCCGGTTGCTGTTAAATACTCGTTCTGATTTTGAGATACTAGACACATTTCGGAGAAGAGGCGTTTTCTATGCATATACATAATAAAATATACACATAGATATTTAAAGAAAATTCTACATACAAATATACATGCATATTATCTATAAATGAATTATTATAATTAATTAATTAATGTGTGGCTGTGATCACATTTCATTTAGTTTCTACGTTGTAAGATCGTTGGCATAAAAGGGGGAATAAATATTGTGAGATACCAAATCAACGTCTTGAGCTCGAATTACAACGGTTACATTTCCGCAGCCTGAATTTCGTAGGCGACACACGAAACAGCCACACAACGCTCCACGGATGTTTTTTCAAACGATCCTTGTAACATGTCTTTTGAGACGGTTTTTTTTAGCGAACTCGACACTTTGCGGAGACTTAACAGTAGGCGAGAAACACTCGTCGGTCAAAACTGGCATTTCACACTCTCTTTAGTTTCTAAACATTTATTCTGATCCCAGGGTATTGTACAGGACCTGGTTCATTTCGCATTCCGTTTGCCTCGAGTCCTGGAAATTTGGCTAAATTTCTCCTTACGCACAGTCATCCAAAAGTAAATTTTGAAGGTGTATTGTTTATTGCTTTAATACTTCAGGATATTACTCACAGGATTAGTTTCAGTGGAGAAATATTTGCTGAGGTCGAAGGGACTCGAGGTCGATTCTCGTGGAAAGCAGCAGCCAATCTCTCGATCAAGTTCTACTCTTTCAGTTTTAGTCTATCAAGTGGCACTTGATGACTTCAATTCTCCCTAGCTTTAAGGTTTGACTTATGTAAAAGCTCTAGATTCAACACTCGTTTCTTCATTCTGAGTTTCAAGCTTCGACTTAGAATTTCTGAATGAAATTCATCCGGATTTGAAATTGCAGTTTGGAGTCTGAAATCAAGCTTCCATTTCAGGCTCAAAGTCTAAGGAAATCGATCTCTAAGCAAAGGCTCTGAATCCAAAACTGTTCTAAAAGTCTACTCTAATTACATGTCTGACCAAGAGTAGTCAATAAATTCTAACTAATCTCATAAATGGAGTAGAGTATTTTATATGAAAGGATGATAATGAAGGAAGGGTTTTCTAGAATGTAGACTGGGTTTTCTTTTTGAGATTTGATGAGATGAAGATTTTTGGAGTAGTGTTTCATGTGAAAGGATGATGAACCCTTCTTACTTTTTGGAAAGTAACACTGAAAGGAATGGTTGGTTGGGACTACTATTTTGGTTTGTATTTTGTAATATATACCTCTAATACTTCATTAGTTAGGACAACTACTTTATTAGTTGGGAAAACTACTTGAATAGTAATTGCAACTAATAAAATAGTTGGCCCAACTAACAAAGTAGTAAAGGCATATGTTACAAACCAAAGCAGTTGGTCCAACGAACCATTTTTTTCAGTGAAGAAGGGTTTTTTTGGAGTAGGGTGTTTTGTGATTGGCTTTCTTGTGACTGGGTTTGCATAACTTTATTAGAAACGATAATTATTTAATAAGTTTAATAAGGTTGAAGAGGAGGTTGTGTTTGTGTGGAGCGATCTTTGCTTGTTCGCGGATCGATATCGTCTGGTGACCCCGTTAGTTGACTCGCTCGCTCGCTCACGCTCCCTCACTCACACCCACACACACAGGCAAGCTTTAACTCTCGCTGATTCGCTACTCGTTCGCTCACTCTTCCTTTCGGACTCGGGCGAAAGTAAGATCGAATAAAAACTTTGCAAACTGGTTTTTCAGGTATCGCACTAATGCTAAGGAGGCAGTCGACAGTGAGTGCCGCTCTATGCCTCTGTCCTGACCATATGCACATTGTACCGAGGTCGGATCGCTTTCGTATTCTTTATTCTTATTCCTATCCCTTTCGTATTTTTAATTCTATCCCTTTCAATCGGCTCCCAAAGCTCCTCGAGGTCACCTTTAAACTTGGTCAAGTGGAAGTTGGCGCCTTGTTAAAACAAGACAAAGAAATTGATTTTGTTTGGTTTTTTTGTAAAAATAAAGAAGTAAAGGAAGTAGAGGAAATTGACGATGCCAAAGTTTTTTAGATTAGTCATTTAAACCAAGGAATTATCGAAAGAAAGTTGAATCTTTTACATCTGCAGTTTGAAAAAAACTCTTTTGTGATGAAGGAAAGAATTCTTTTATAATGTCTTTCTCAATGTAGGTGATGAAAGTAAATGTAAAAAACTTGTCTTGTGTAGTTCAAAGTGATTGACATTTGACTGATTGCTGACTGAAAATGATTACTCAGAATGACTAGCAAAGATGAGTTACAAGACGATGGCCAAATGTAAAGAACGAAAACAGAAGAATTAAATATGTAGAAAATGTTTTTCCTTCATTGAAATTTAGTGTTTAATCGAAAGTTTTGTTAACAGAATGTAAGGGTCTTCAATAAATAGCAGATTCTTCAATGAAATTTAAATAAGAATAAATCAACAGTTGATGGAAAAATGGAACTTAATCGACAGAAAACAATCAACAAATTTTAATTACGATCAGTTTTGCCATTTTCCTGTAATTTTCATAACTGCACTATTTTTCAACAGCAAACAACACATTACGTAACTCGACGTAATACAAGTTTAGATAATATAAAAAATAACAATTTCGCATCTTTTTCCTTATTTGCTAAATTGAAAAAACCTGTTTTGAGGGCAAACAAAAACCAGAATTTTTCTCTCCTTTTAAAACAATAAGTTTTCTTGATGGAGTCGACTTTCATCGACGATAAATTCGATTAAAGGCCATTGTCCCCCTGCTAATTTAGGCTTGAAGCCTGAATGTCGACCTCCTCTAATTATAGTCGACCTTTTTTTTATCTTCAATTTAGTTCTACTTTTCAATTTGTCCGAGAGTGTTTAGCGTTTTTATTGCACATGATCACAAAATAAGAAAGAATCTTGCGACAATTTCTTCGAAAGTTCTGTGGCAAGGTTCCGAAAAAACGAAACAAAAGCTTTCAAGCTCTGAATCAGAATCTGAATAACAGACACTGCACTGTTAGAAAAATCTGTATTAAACTTTATGCATTGAAATCTAATACGCACATGCATATTAAAATAAATACAAAAGTATCTTAACCCTAATACAAAATGTATTAGTTTTAATATAAATGTGTAGTAAGTTTAATGTACATTGCATATTAATCGTCAGCTAAGATACAGTATATTAAAATTAAGACACATGCACATTAATCTTAAAAATTATGTTTATGTTAAATTTAAGATAATTTCTAACAGTGTATGAGTCAGCTAGATTTGTATCCCTTCGTGTCTGAATAAGCTTCAGCAACTTGATTTTTATTTTTCAAAGGAATTTGTCCCCTTGGGAAACAAAAACTTCAATTTAAAACTTGACAATTTAGATTCCCATTCAAATAAATTCAATATTTTCTGCTCTCAATTTCGCAATCATCAATATTCATGAATCTATTTATACTTTCATGTTTTTCTCCTCTTGGATAAATCTGTCAAATATTTTCTGAACATGTTTTCTTCCGCATATGCACATTAATTATACACTCATTCCGAAGAAATGTTTTTCTATTCATATCAAAGTTTATGTAAATTTTATTCAAATGCTCTATGGAATTGAATGCTTGAACGAAATTATTAAGTCATTCATCAATATAAAAATAATTGTAGTCAACTTTAATTTATTCGTCTTTCGTAATGGTTAAATAGACCTGTTATTATTTCAAATTTAAATCAATTCGTTGTATTGTACCTTGACATTTCTTTCCAAATTCTTTGTATATAAATCATTTTTTGGAGTAAGATTGAATTTAGTAGCATCAATTTTCCTAAATGATAAATTGAACTATGATAAAGCAATAGAAATTTAATCTTCTCTCGGAATTCCCTTAAGTGCCTCCACATTAATTATCTCTTATCAAACTAAACCTAGAGATCATGTTCGTACTAATAATTGTTTGCCGTTAGGATTCTAGTGGGAAGTGGAACCAGTCGTTATGTAAATAAGAAGTCGAATCAATCAGGATTTCTTCCTGTTTCGCTCTCTTCTCCTCTACCTGCGTCATATAAATAATGGTATTCCGAGAAAGTGCATCGTGACTCAGAGGTGCAATGACCGATCGATAATTTCGTATTTCTCCCTTACAAAAAGGAATATTTAAATGTACCCCAAGCACGCACTCTACCCTCGCAGAATATTGTAATCTTGCTTATTAAAAGTGCCCTTAAAATTTTCTAATATTATTTTTTCTTAAACTATTATTCTTTAAGAATTTTTTTAAAAGCAGAATTTTATATTTCTCGCTTGTTTCTTTTTTCGAGGTCATTTTCGAGAATGTCCAATTCTCCCTCGATAATACTCGATCTTTCAATTTATAAATTTTTCTTTAATTATGCTCTCAAAGCCATTCCTTTTAGTACCGATGCTAAGAATTGCTGCTGCTTTCCACGCTGAAAGCACTTTGATATGTTTCGAAAATATCCTAGACTTGTTATCGAAAGTAAAAATGTAGCGATGATAGGTAAAGAGTGCCCAAAAATAGGAGAAACTTTTTGTAAGAAAAATATTTCAAAACTGGCAGAATTCTCTAAGTAATAAGAATCTTGGTGTAGAATTTTGAAACGATCTCAGAAACTGATTTTGAAAGTAAAAGAACGACTTTTTTTTGCATAAATACTTATAACTTCAGAATGACCGAAAAATTCTGCTAGATGAGAAAATCTACGTGAGATTCTAGCCGCCAAAAATATTGATACAATTTTTTATGTCAGTTTCGGTTTTCCGGAAGGTTTTTTCGCGCCCTGCGGTGTTCAGGCTGTTCGTGAAAATGGCCGAGGATGCGAAACAGTGTCGTTTAGAAAGTCTTTTGATTTTGCTAGTTCTTAGTGGATATTGTACAATTAACGACGCGTGGGTATGTATATATATATACATACATATATATATATATATATATATATATATATATATATATATATATATATGATTATT
>JBAGKK010051411.1:0-10041 GCA_037177015.1 Euceroptres primus
TCCGTATTTTGTTACACAAGTATACTAAACTTTGATTCATTTTTATCATTTATTCAAATAGAAGGTCTCTCAGTGTAATCACTACGCAAGAAATTGAGCATACACAGCAAATCTGAAGGTATCAAAATATTACAAACAAATGACAACTAGTTTACAACTGTTTGGAACATTTTAATACCTTTAGATTTACTGTGTATAATTTACTGTTTGTAATTTTTTGCATAGTGACTATGATTATACATAAATTATGCATAAGATTTCCACCTGGGACATTGTATTTTACCAATAAATCTCCTGAAGAAACCAGAGTGACTTCAAAACATTGAGAATAAAATGCACATAACTTTTTCATTTTCATTGTCCAAAGAGTCGATTTTCATCCTATTTAATGTACTTTTTTGTTGTGTATTTAATAAACAACGTAAATTTGAAATTTATTATCTAATTTTTTATCAATTTGTGGAGCCTGGATCAGGTACCATCGCATAAATTGCTCTGTAGAGGCTAGCGTGAATAAGGAGTACGTTTATGTGCATACATTAATGGCAAAAACAGGTCGCAATTGGATCTGTATCCGTTCGTCATTATATTTGCAACATACGCGGCTTATGCTTGGATATCGCTATTTCTGTCGATATATCTCAAAGCAAATATATAGTAGATAATTGCAAATCTTCAATGTGTAGTATTCTATTTCGTTTGATGGCCGACTTGTCTATTGGGAAATTTCAGTTTATTGACAATTCATTAAATGGAATACATATACGATGGAATCTATGAAACTGTTTATTTAACTCCATATATCGTCAGTCTATTCCAGACAAATAACTGGGAAAAGTTGATTCTATTATGAAGTCGATTCAAATAATGAATAAATTATTTTTTAATTGAGGAATAATTTATCGAGTTAATGAAATTTTCGTAAGTTTATCTTTGCATAATTTTGATTTTTCACGAAAAAAAACATATGTAAATTGAACTGACCAGGGGAATTTAATTTTGTTTGCTGAACCAGAGTTTGTAACGCGACCATTAAACTGGTTTCGAATTTCCAATAAGTAGATTATCTGTTAATTTCTGATTCCACTGACAGTTTCAACGCTGCTATGCGTTTCATAGTTGGAGGCGATTGGAGTTTTGTTTTTATGACAATATTTCTGTGGAATCTAGAATAATAGAATTAGTTATTATTATCAAGAAGACTAAAATTTTACTTTTATTTGATATAGTTCATCAAGAAGACTAAAATTTTACTTTTATTTGATATGGTTCATCAAGAAGACTAAAATTTTACTTTTATTTGATATGGTTAATTTGATTTTCTAGCTTGGAGGGACAAAAACGATCAATTTCAGCAAGGAAGCAGATCTTTAGTAACAGACAAGTAATAATGAGAATTTCCAGGGTGCCAGGAGAAGGAATTGTGCTCCATATTCTCCACTATTTGGATCCCCTCTGTTCCCATTGCTTCCAGGAATATTAAACCGAAGTGGTTTTGGCCTCTCCATACGTTTTCCATTCCAGATTAAATGTTAAAATTAATGTAGAGATAAGTCCACCTGATTTTCGTATAACAGGATGGCTTAAACTTTTCATCTCTCCAATTTTCATCTCTCGAAAACTTTCTCTCTGCAAAATATAATTACCAGAATTATTCACTCGAAAATATAGTTATTGATAATATAGTTATTAAAATATAGCTAATTTATAGTAATGATACATTCCTTGAAAATATTCTTTAATCGGAAAGATAGACAGTTAATTGTTAATCTTTGGACGTTTCCACGATTAGAAAAGCACTTCTTAATTGAATTCACTTCTAAAAAAAGTGTCTCAGCATTATCTCGATGGGAACTGTTACCGGAGTTTCCGATTGTTGGCAAGATATACGTATATTTCCGACGTAAGAACGAGAGAAGGGGGGTTTCGTTTGTGAGAGTTTCTCTCTTGCGATCTTCTTATCGCGAGTCTATTAAATTTCAGAGGACTCTGGAGCAAGAATGTGCTATCGATGTGAAACCTCAGAAGGAAAGGCATCAGATAAGAATAAATGAAGCGCAAAGTCGTCAGTTCACCTGACACTAAGAGTAATTAAATATGCATATCGAAGAACGAGCAGAATTATCGGAAAGAGCATTATATTTTACTTTTAGGAGCAGAATTAATTCTTGTCTGCTATTAATAAGAAACTCTCTTTGAGCATTTTTAATTATTCGTGTTAGTTCAATACTTAATGGTAGTTAGGTATATGAAAATATTTTGAAGTAGAAAGTATTTAAATTAGTAAGTCGTCTTTTGTATAATAAAATAATCTTATTGGAAAATATTCTTCTATGCTTAATTATATCTTAATTCTATCTTAATAATATCTTAATTCTATCTTAATAATATCTTAATAATAATTCTTAATAAAAATATCTTCTATTCTTAATAAAATTAACATTTTATTCAGAATGCTTTTCTTAATGTCATTGTAATATTAATTAATGTATATTTTTTCTTCTTAAAATTTATTATTAAAAAATGTTTCACTCAGAGAAATGTCCTCTTGCGACAAAAGGATGTTTCTTGAAACAAATGGAATTTCCTCTTAAATTTAAGGTTACAGGATACTCATTTGTCTTTAAAGGAATCCTTTTGCAGAAAACATAAGTAAACATGGTCCTCTTGCGAGAAATTTCACCTAATCTTGAAGCAGATTCAAATTCACGTGGTTCAAGACAAAACACACAAGAGGACGATACTTTTGTTTCAGGACAACGTTTTCCCTGACTGTTTATAAACGGAGTAAATTTCTTTTAAAATCTGATATATGAAATGATTTAAATTAATGTTTAAACTGAGATTTAATGCTAATTGTTTCATCTTTTATATATTGTTGTAGAAGGTAGAATGAAAATTTTCAGTGCAGGTTGCTCACAAATAAAAGAGATGATTCTTTCCCTCATTTGCATGTGCATTAACGGTCCTAATGGCTTTCTTACGCCGTGTAACTTTTCAAGAGATTTTTTAAAAAACGTTTGAAGAAGTCTGGCTTTGAAATAAAGGCCATTTTACAGTAACAGGCATCAAAAATAATTTGTCTTTAATTGAGAAATGCTTTCAATATTAAGCTTGTTCAATTGAACCCATCAATTCTGTGGAGGAAAGGCATAAACGCCCTAGCGGACCGCATTATAATTATTAATTAATAAAAGCAACAAAATAAATATCTTAATTGTTGCAATTAAAATTGTACGTTAAAATTGACGTTAGAAGGTATTTCCGTAATTGCAATAGGTTTATTTTTCAGCGCTAGAAATTAAAAAAAAAATCTTAAAGTCTGATAAAGGCGACTTCAAGTGAGTCGCAGTACATCGCTAGTAGCATTTTGCGCGCGAAGTTTAAAAATAAAATTAAAAATTGGAAAATGCAAATATATCAAATAAATGTATTAATTATTAAAATTAATATAATAGAAGATACTAATCTATCCCAGTTGCCTGAATATTATAAAAATTTTGACGAAAATTTTTTGAATTATAATACTTTACGTTTTAAAGAATGCAACTTTATCGACTGCGGTAATATATGCACGAGAAACTTTTTTCATTAATCAAATAAAGTTAATCTTATTACTCCTTCACAAAGAATTGTTGATAAAATAATAAAAAGTATTCAAAAGTTTATGATATTATATTTAAAACAATTTCAATTTTATATATTGAATTTATATTTTATATTTATATATTGAATTTATATTATATTTTATTTATTGAATTATTATGAAACTAAATATTCAAATTTATAATGATGATATTGAAATAATAATAATAATTGAAATTAATAACAAATGTTTATATAAAATTGTTTATTAAATAAGAAAATGATAATTTATGACAATTTTTTAAGCAGAAAATTGGGGAAAATATCAAGAATAATTTCTCACGTTTAATAACAATTTATTCGCATGCACAATTACACATGTTTACAAAAATAACATAAAATGAATAAAAAACTTATAATAAAAAAAGTAATATTATTCACAGATTGCGTCCTCGCCGAGACAATTGAATACAATTTTTTGATTTTCAAAATGTGCATTTTTGAAAAATCGGTATTAAAGAAGCGTTTTAAAACACAAACATTTTTTTCTCGAAATGTCTTGATCGAAACAAAAAACGTTAACTGATGGGATATTTCTTATCCTTACCGAGTAAAATTCAGCGCAAGCTGAACACTTGAACTAAAAAATATCAAAGCCCTAGCCAACTTGACCGAAAGGCCATTTCTGTACATTTTTTGCGGGGTCCTTTCTATATAAAAAAGTGATTTTCAAACTCTGCTAGACAAAAAATTGTACATAAAATCGAGTTTTGATATTAGAAGTTTTTTATCAGCATCACTTGAACTAAAAAATATCAAACCCAACTTGACCGAAAGACCTTTTCTGTTCATTTTGTGCGGGGTCCTTTGAATATTTAGTTTCATAATAATTCAATTTTATATATAGCGTAATCCCTTTATATAAAATTGAAATTTTTTAAAATATAATATCATAAACTTTTGAATACTTTTTACTATTTTATCAACAATTCTTTGTGAAAGAGTAATAATATTAACTTTATTCGATTAATGAAAAAAGTTTCTCATGTATTATCGCAGTCGATAAAGGTTCATTCTTTAAAACGTAAATTATTATAATTCAAAGAATTTTCGACGAAATTTTTACAACATTCATGCAACTTTGATAAATAAGCATCTTCTATTACATTAATTTTATTACTTAATACATTTATTTGACACATTTGCATTTTCCAATTTTTAATTTTAGTTTTAAACTTTGCGCTCAAATTCGGCAAATTTCAACTAATTAAAATAAAAATAATTAGGTTAAAAAGATTTCGATTTTATACAATCTTGAAAACAGTTTTTTAATTTTTAATTTGTACATTTTAAATTTATAAATTTGAAGGTTGCTAGCCGCCAAGATTCATAATCCTTTATTCTAGATGTATCAATATTATGGAAAGTCATGCAGTTTTCAACGATATACTTCGATTGGTCAGAATGAGGGTTAGAATATGATTTCTCGTGAAAAGTTTCGAAAATGTTTAATTTCATCTCAAAATCAAGTCCATTACATTAAAGGTAACATCGTTTACAAACTTGGACCTACACGTTGTAAAAAATAAATACAAATATAATTTCTCGTCTTTTCATTAAAAAAAAAAAAAACACCTAGGGTGAGAGAACCAATTCTTGGCACCTTAGCCCAATTATTGGCATGCCAAAAATTGAAGTGAATTTATTTAATTTTGGATCAATATTTGATTGCAGTGGATAACTAATATATGCATTATGCGTTAAAATGATGGTAGAATTAAATTAATTAAAGCAAAACAAGCTAAACAGTCGTATTATCTAATAAATTAGAAAGAGGTGCCAACAATTGGGGAGGTACCAAGAATTGGTGCTCTTACCCTAATTATTCATGTAATTGTAATTTAAAATTTTATTTTCATTTTCTTGTAAAAATAATTTAAACAGTATTTTTTAGTACAATTTCTGATAATTATTTATCGCTCATTTATTTATTTTATTTTTTTTAAATATTATATTTGATTTACCGGCTCTGAATATTTTACTGCTGGCATTTCAATTTTCTTTTGACTAACATAATCTTCTCCGGCCTCTCTAGCCCTTTTATTCTTTCCTGCGTGCCATTCTAATAAATTTAACTTTCTTAATTATAAATACTCTGTGATAATTCATAACTTTTTAAAACTTTTTAATTTTCTTTTTTTACCTTTGTTCAGAAGTTCAATTTTTGACTTAGATTTTCGAAGCATATAACATTTTTATTTTTTACTTTATACTTTTTTACTTACATTTTCGAAGTATATAACCTCGACTATTTTGACATTTCATTGCGAATTCAATTTTTGAATTTTCGATCGCAGCGCTTCCGCGGAATATAAAAACAGCTTAAAAAACTCTTATAAAACTCCATGGATACAAGATATGTGTTGATACAATGTTATTTTTGCCGAGGCTTCAATTAGTTAATCATTAGTTAATGAAAGACAATAATATTTTAAGGTTATTTAATATAAATAAGATTATTCAGCCAAGACTTACTTTCTGAAGAAGGTAATCTTTTTTCTTTTAAAATTTAAAACATTTTTTTTCAGTTTATTAATTTTAACAAATGTTAGTTGTGAATAAAATTCGAAAATATATTTTAGCCTAAATGTGGTAGGTTATAAAATTTGTAAAGTTTTACCTCTTATGATTATACATATTTAATTTTTTGTAAAGATATCAGAAAGAACAAAGTAGAAGATGTGTGTGACGTGCAACAATTAAACAGAATCAATGAAGAAATGTACGTTCAAAAACTGCGTATAATCCCAAAATATAAATATAACTTTCCAAATAAATTCATTCATATAAATCATTTAAAACTCATAATAAAATTTAGATACACAATTTTAGTTCCTCTTTCAATCTTTCTATTCAAAATTTTTGACGTTTTACCCTTTTTTAAGGCGTAAATTGTCATCCTAAATCATAGAGTGCAGTTGGGCGGTTATGCCCGATCCTCATTGACAAGAGTGCAAATAGGCTATTATGTTATTTAACATTTTCGGCATAATTAAGTCTTCAAATGATTTGGGAGTTGTAGGACTTTAAAGAGCATTACTGAATGTATCAAAAACTGGTGTTATCTCAATTTTTAAAAAAATGTCAGTTAAGCGCTTGCCCTTCCACCACATAATTATTTAAAAAGACGGAATTTTGAAACAGTTTTTAAAAATCGCGCAATTTTTGTTGCAAACGCTTTGATGCAAAAATATATTTCACAAACGAAGTGTTTGAAAAGAGGAAATAATCCTGAATTTTGTAGAGTCGGGTGAAGCGTTATGTGTTTGTTAGTTCCAGTCGAACAATCAAAACCAGACTAAGCCTCTGCAGAATAGGATTTAAGCGCACGTGCTTTCCCATAGAAAATTCGCCTTTAACAATGTTCGTTTTATTTCCTTTGTGTGAATGAATCAAAGCTGGAAAATCCGTACTCGGTGTGAATCTCAAAAGTGTACATTTGTGAATGTAAAAGTATAAAGTTTAAATTTAAAGTAAAGCTAAATGTCTCCAACTCTCCACTTTGGATCGCATCTTGTTGACCAGAAGATTTTACTTTAGCGCGTGCATACCTGTCCTTAGGGATTCCCTGAAAGGGACACAAATTGCGTTTCGGCCCAGCAACAGGTAGAAAAAATATCTTTATCTTTCATCTTAACTTAAGGAAGCGAGAATTATGGTCCAACAATTTGTATAAGTCCTTCCCATTCTAGTTTCCGTAAAATTCCTTCCTTCTTTACTTAAAAATTTTCTGATTTCCTTAAGGATTGTGCAAACAGAAGAGATTTTATCAAATAAATCAAGATTGTTGCTCAAAGAATTCAAGATCTTTTTTCGAAAAATTCTAAATGCTTGTAAAAATTGAAATGATCGAAAAGATGAAAATTTTATTTCTCTTTATAAAGTTGAGTGATTTTCATTCAGAACCAGGAAGATTCTTTTTCAATTTTTCTCTCGTCCAAGCCTGATTTATTGTGAGCTATAACAAGCCACTTGAGAACCGAAATATTTTACTAAGAAAATATGCAAGCAGGTGCATTAGATCTGCACGAGTTCACTCTATAATGGGCAGATATGATTGTTATAATAGAGAAAAATTTTAAAGGGTTTGAATTTTATTCTCTGGAGTTGTCCAATTGGAAATCAATCTGGGTAATGAAGTAAATCTTGAAAATTATTATGAATAATATATTTTCAATTGACATCCAACATTCAACTTAATTATGCAATACTGGAAGGAAATTAATTAATCCTTACACAGATTTTAATTAACGATCATGGAGAGATTTTTTTCTACAACTTTCTTTTCTTCTTGAAAATTTCTCCTCTTATTTATTTTTCTGAAGTCTTTCATATCACTTTACCATTCTTTTTCTTTTCGTACTTTTGGCACAAAATAAATTCTGAACAACCTCATTCAAGAATATATTGTAACTGTGACTTGAAGAGCTTTTGTGGGTGAGAGAAGACAAGGTAAAAGAAAATCTCGATGGACCTCCCACTGAGAGGATCCTGGAATTTCTTACTTGAAACCTTCTGTATTCACCTGTTACGCCTTCTCTGTCATTTTCAATCCGCCCACTTCGTTAAGAAAAAATTATCACTTGTTTTAGGACACGATCTTCAAATTTTTGAGTCTGACTCTCCTAACATGTCTAACACGCCAGACGCGTCGCTCGAGGCTGAAACACGTCAGACGCGTGGCGTGTTTCAACCTTTTGTTACGTAACATGCCACCTTTATCTGAGTGATTAATGTTTCTGAAATCCCTCACAGAATATTGTAGAAAGATATCAAATTTTATAATATTTATTCATCAAGGTGAAAAAATTATGCACAATTTATGCGTAACTAATTGTCGGTGTTGAGTTGTGACATGTTGGAAGACATGTATTTTTCATTGACCCTCTATATAAAATCGTTGATAATATTTCATTTTGGCCGAAACTTTGCCGATCTTTAAAATTTTATTTTACAACTAAATAGATCTTAAGAAATAGACTCCAGAGCCAATGCAATATTATCAAGGATTTAATTGTCGATAATCACTATGCAAAAAATTAGGCATATAACATTTTGATACCTTCAGATTTACTGTATTTTAAGGTGGGCCGAAAAAAAATTTTCTTTAATTTTGATTATGGCTAGTAAAAATCTTTTCTACGTATCAAAATGAGTCTTCATGATTTTTTCAGATTTTTAAAACGATACCTTCAGTTAGCAGAAACTTTTTGAAGTTTGAAACTTTGAAAACAGTGATTTTTTCGATATATTTCAATGTTGGGTCACCATTTCTTTATCGAATCAGTTTTTCCTGTATGAATGTATTTATTTTAATGTAGCTAACGATTTTGAAAATTTTTTATTATAAAAAAGATTCTGATGATGAATGTAGTTACATAGAATATAATTTTTATTTGAAAATCGAAGTTTCGAAGAGAATTAAAAATGGTACAAAATGATTTTAAAAAATATCCTTTTCAGGGGTCTTTTAGGACTGAAAATACATATAAGTTTAGAAGGAAACGACAAAATAACTATAATTGCGATTTTGGCGTATTATTAAGTAAAATAATATTTTCTCAGCTTCAAAAAATTTTGGTGTCGCGAGCAATTTTGATGTTTTTATATAGTTTTTTATGGTCAAGGCCGCAAAAATTATTTTTTAAAATTTTGACTGTGGCTAGCAAAAACCTTTTTCTACATATCAAAATGAGTCGCCATGATTTTTTTCAGATTTTTAAAACGATATCTTCAGTTAGCAGACACTCTTTGAAGTTTGACACTTTGAAAATAGTGATTTTTTTGACATATTTCAATGTCGGGTCACCATCGAATCAGTTTTTACTTCACGAATTCATTTACTTTGATGTAACAAAGGATTTTCAAAAATTTTTATTTAATAGAAAATTTCTGGCGATGAATGTAGTTACGTAGAATATAAATTTTATTTCAAAATCGAAGTTTCGAAGAGAATCAAAAATGGTACAAAATGATTTTAAAAAATATCCTTTTCAGGGGTCTTTTAGGACTGAAAATACATATAAGTTTAGAAGGAAACGACAAAATAACTATAATTGCGATTTTGGCGTATTATTAAGTAAAATAATATTTTCTCAGCTTCAAAAAATTTTGGAGTCGCGAGCAATTTTGATGTTTTTATATAGTTTTTTATGGTCAAGGCCGCAAAAATTATTTTTTTAAATTTTGACTGTGGCCAGCAAAAACCTTTTTCTACATATCAAAATGAGTCCCCATGATTTTTTCATATTTTTAAAACGATATCTTCAGTTAGCAGAAACTTTTTGATGTTTGAAACTTTGAAAACAGTGATTTTTTAATATATTTTAATGTCGGGTCACCATCGAATCAGTTTTTACTTCACGAATTCATTTACTTTGATGTAACAAAGGATTT